>VDFB02391991.1:0-48245 GCA_007258455.2 Sequoia sempervirens | reverse complement strand
ATTTGAATACTTAAAGATGTTATTACAATACGATTGATTATTAGATTAATCTAGTATTATCACCTTATAGGTTTCTCATTGTAATATAGTAATACTGTATAACTGTTAAACTTATTATTAGATTTTTTGTCTAGAAAATTTGCATCATTTTGACTCCATAATGGATAAAGCACTGGCCAAACCTACTAATAGAACTCATTCCTAAGCTAAATCAAACTTAAATTTGAAAATTATATTTCCTTTATTTTTGTTATTTATGCTCACTCTGCATTGTCAATAAAATATAGAGAAAATAGAGGGTTTTGAAGATGATTTAGCGAATTAGATTCACCCTTTAAGATATCAGTGTGAATATTATTCTCTGTCTAGCACCATTATATGGTTCTATCTCAAATGATTTTATGCATAGTGGTACCCACCTTGGTTTTGTAGAGCCTAAAATGTAGAGGAGAACAAGTATAAAATCTATCTCCTATTTTTTGCCCACTAACCTAGGGTTCTTATGCATAGGATTTAGCTAAACCTTAGAGAAACCTGGATAATCAGTTGGAAGCACCAAAACCATCCTAGAAATCAAAAAATAATTATTTAGAATAAGAGTCTCCATTATAATACAATAATACACAAGATAAGACCATGTTAAAACTTCCTTAGGTATGTCCTAATCATGCTAATATCCCTTTCCAAACTATGAAGTTTATTCAAGTGCTAACTACCTCACATAAGAACATGCTACAACTCTAGATATCTATTAGAATTCATCCCAATACTTATATAAATCTCCTCAGAAACATTGGTGACCAAAAACAATAAGATTGCAACATCCATAGAACACTAACTTTGAATCCCAAACTGTGAGACAATATCTTCAACAATGGAGGAATGTGGAGCATTCTCCCAAATAGTCTTCAAAGAAACTTTCTAAACCAAAAACATCTAGTAATTTGCAAAGGATAGGAATTCCTTTCAGCAACATATACTTTATCAAGAACAACATGAGAGAGCAAGGAACATACTATAGAACATCAACAACATCTCTCCATCATCAACAACACTTCTAATCATCATCTTAATATATCATTATGAAACCAAATTTTCTGACATTAACAATACTTAGTACTTATAATTTGATTAATATCAAACAAGGCATGAAATATAACCATGAACTTCAACAACACCATCATACATAAATGTTATCCCAAATAAAAGGTTGACAATAGTAACAACTAATGCAACAATCTTCTAAAGGGCTAAAAACCATGTCAACAATCTCACCAAGGAAAATCTTCTCAAGTGTAATGAAAATTAGGTACCAACAATCTCACAAGAATTTGTAACAAACTCACCAAGTGTTGACATCAAAGAAAACTGACAATCTCCCTTACTTCTTAGGTACTGATCAACAATGACAACCACAACCAGTTAGCCAAGTGTTAACATCAATGAAAACAACTACCAACAACCTCCCCCTTTGGTATTGATGGAAAAACACACTTTCTTACTTTCCCCCTTTGACATCAAGGACAAAGGGCCACTCGTGCATCTACACAAAACAATAGTACTTACTCTGACTTCAAGAAAAAAGGTCAAAAGGTCAAAAGGTCTTAAATTGAAACAACACATTCTCCTGCTTTGACCAACATCACTTCCTTAACAACTTTCTGAACTCCCCCTTACTACCAAATCCTCTTGAGAGGTAGCACACATTGATCTAGGAGAAAAAGATATGAAATGAATTTCACCCCTTGGAAAGATGCACCATTTATGCATCTAGTTATAACAAGTAGGGGAAATAACCCCTAAATTCTACTAGAGATACTCAAAAGTATCCTTTGAAAGTTCCTTAGTGAAAATGTTTGTAATCTAATCCTTGGTAGGCATATACTCTAGTCTGACTTCATTCTCTATAGCCTTCTCTCTTAGAAAGTGCTACTGGATAGAGATGTGTTTAGTTCTTGAATGCATTACAAGACAACACTAGATTTACATTGAAAATCCAATGAGGGAAAAACCATGATGAGAGTTAACTCACAATATAAAAGCTCACTACTTACAAAATAAGACTCACTACCAAAAATGATTTGCAGAATAAGGTGCACAACCTTAGAGAAAGATATAAGAGACAATTAGAACTAAAAAAAAACACATCTTCAGGGGCAAGATACAAGGACCTGATGAGATTCACTATCTCAGAGTAGGATATATGAAGATTATGAAAATTGCAATATTTGTCAACACAATAGTTTGTTGACTAAGGTGTTAAAGCATATATGATCTTTCTTCCACACACTTTTGTACTTCTTCTATGGAATATTCAATACATTCAAAACACACACAATTCCACACTTTCTCACATATGGCATCTGAAATGTTCTTGCATTTATATCAATCACAAGACTTCAAAACATCAATTAGGTTGGCCAAAAGAAAGATAAATAATGGTTTCAACAAGTCAGCCACAAAAAAATAGTGTGGTACTATCCAAGGGAAAGAGAGGACAAAAAAACTCTTATTAATTCTTCTAATGTGATCCAAAATACTTCACATGCTAGCGTACATCAACCCAAGTCAACAACAAGGTAACATGTAGATGAAACATGAAGCAAATAACCAATCAGCCCAAAAACATAACTCCAATAGAATTTGCTTAATGTGGTTCATGCCAAGATAGGTCAAGACCCAAATTCACCTTAATACAACTTCATATGCTGACACAAACCCTCAAGCACAAAGCATAAGAAAGATGAAAAACCCTATTGGCTAGATATCCATAAATGACCCAAAAAACAAACTCAAGACACAATGCAACAATAAGAAGATCAACCAACAACATGTAGATCACATGGGTGAAAGGAAGCCAGGTGAGTAGAAATAACTCCCTACATTAATCTAAGTAGGGGAGAGTTACAAAATTTTGTTTTAACACCTTCAAACAGTTACAACAATAGAAGCACATAGAGAATGCATGAATAGAATAGTAACAACACATATAACAGTGAGACCAAATATACACAGGCCTTCTTCTACAAGTGCTTCAACATGAAAACCCGTTCTGGAGTGATATCAGAAGAAATTTGTTACTTGTAAAAAAACTATGAATTCTACAATGAAAGGAATACATTTTATAGAGAATACAAGGCAAGAGAGTCTTCTAGAAGATGATTTGTGTCCAAATACATATGGCATAATATCCCTTGCCATAGATATGCATTTGGACACTTGTACTAGATTCCATTAAACCTCTTACAATTTTCATACATGAAAATATTCTCTCTCCCAGCTTGGGTGCCCAAAGTGTGCTCATAATTTCTTATGGAAGATGCCTTACAATTTCCATAGAATATGTCATAAATCTGCCATAAAATATGTCATAGAATTTGTAAGAAAATTTGTCATAACTAACTAAAAATAGTTGATTCTCTTACATCCTATCATAACCCAACTTGGGTGCCAAATTTATACATGCAAGAAGATTCCTTATGATGCATCATAGAATCTGTCATAGGTCAAAGATTCCAATGGGGATGCCACCCAGATGGTGGGTCCCAATTTGTGACATGACACCATAGGCAATTAAATAATACAAATTAATACAATAATACATCAATTAAATCAATATTAGGACTCTAAGGTTGAGAAACCTTAATCCCAACATTCTCCCACTTTTCGAAGACCTGTCGAGAGTCATATGAAATCATCTTCTTAGGGCCTCAAGGCCCATAGAATCGGAACACCATCTAAAATTCTCTATTCTTACTAGTTTTGTTAGTGGATCTACAATGTTCACGAATGTGTCAACCTTTTCCAAGTTCATCTTTCCATCTTCTACCATATCATGAACAGAATGATATTGAACATTGATGTGCTTTGTTCTAGCATGGAAGGTAGGATTCTTTGCTAGGAAAATGACACTTTAACTGTCAAAATAAGCAGTGATCTATCTTGCATCTAAACCAATATCAGAATAGAATCTCTTAAGCCAAATAGATTCCTTACAAGCATGAGTGGCCACCATATAATTTTCCTCTGTCATGGACAACGTGACTACAACCTGCCGCTTACTCATCCAATTGATAGCACCACCAAACATCATATGTCACCTACCCAATTTGAATCCACATATCCATGAATGCTCATAGAATGTTGAGGTCCAGGAGGATAACCATGAAAGCACAAGGAATGCTTAGAAGTACCCTCTAAATATCTAAACACTCTCTTAACCACATCCTAATGCACCCATCTAGGATTAGCTATAAAATGGCTAAGGACTCCCACTAGTTGGGAAATGTCTATTCTCCTACACACCATCGCATACATCAAACTGCCAATGGCACTTGCATATGGTACTTTAGTCATGTCCTCCATCTCAGTAGGAGATTTTGGACAATCATTCATAGAAAGCTTCATCCCCTGCATCACAGGAACAACTAACTGTTTGTAATCTACCATGTTGAATCTCTCCAAAACCGAGTTCACATACTTGCTCTGGCTTAACCAAATCTTTTTGTTAGCTCTGTCTCTCATGATTTTCATTCCCAGAATTTAACTAGCTGCACCTAGGTATTTCATCTCAAATTGTGCTAACAAATGAAACTTCAAATCTTAAATCATACTCTTATTGTAGACACCTAAATTTGGACACTTAATTTATCCAAATTTATCCCTTTTCATCTAAGCTTCCCCTTATCCACATTAATTAAGTAATATCACTATTATTTAATTAGTCACTCTAAAGTTCTTCTAATCCCTAAGGTATCTAGTTAAATAATTAAATACCTTCCCCTTTCATCAAATAAATTAAATAAATATTTCATTTATTTAATTCCCTTTATGTCACATCCTCCATTATTTTTATCTAATCCTAATCCTTCTTCTAATCTCATCATTAGGATGTGCACATGCCTAATCCTTGATTATGAGGTGTCACATCCTCCAACTTTTGCAAGTTGGCCTCTAATCTTTCTTAGCCACCTAACCTTCCTCTAACCCCTCATCAACTTGTCTAATCACCCCCTTTAGTCAACTCTTCCCATCCCCCAAGGAATTTTTAATTCTTTTTGTCTTCCCAAAGTCCTTTGAGGAATGTTTAATTCCACTCTCATCTTTCAAAGAATATTAAATTCCTTTTCTCTTCTCCATGTCCTTTATAACATGTGTCCTTGATCAACCTTATTAAAGGCTTTCTCCTTTTGGGCAAGGCACTCCACTTCTCCATGTGAATTTTTAATTCACCTTTTAATCCCCCAATGCACTCAAAAGGAATTTTTAATTCCTTCACTTCTTCCCACATGTCCTCTCTTTATTCTTTATTCTTTCCCCTCTCCCCATAAGGATATTTGAGGAATTTTTAACTCCTCACATGTCCTCTCACCCACATGGGGACAAATACCTCCTTTATGAGGAGATCTTGTCCAATCCCAAGGTACTTTGTACCCCCTCCATGTCATGTACTATCTTTCCACCTCATGTCCACTTCACCTTTTAGGGCTATATCACATGCCACATGTCAAGATGTGAGGGCTTGTGAGTTTTCAACTCACATTAGCCCTACATCTTAATCATTGGTGGCTCAATCTTGGCCATCCATCTCTTCTAGGAATTCTCAAAATTTCTATAAATACCCCCTCTTTTCTCTCATTTAAGGGGGAGATCATTGTGCTAGCCAAACTCTTGCAATTTTATTTCTCAATCTACACTTAGCCATTTTCATGCTTTTATCCATCTCCTTCCATCCTCACATCATCATCTAGTTTGCATATCTTTCCATCCAAGGAGCATACACATCAAAGATTGAAGGGCCAACCAAAGGATCGATTCGACACAAGGTATAAAGTTCCATTTGTTGTTTTTATCTTGTGTTGATTCCAACTTAGGCTAATCTTGAGGTGTAGGTTGTTTTGGTGTTTATTTGCACTCTTTAGTTTGTTGCTCATTTTCTAACGCATATATTTGACTTATCACACTTACCGTTCCCAATAAATAACATATCATATGCGTATAGGACAATAATGAGAATGTGACCATTATCAGTTTTAAAGTATACACAATGGTCAAATTTAGATGTCTAAAATCTTAATGACAACACATAGGTATTGAACTTCTGATACCACATTCTAGGAGACTATTTCAAACCATAAAGAGACTTCTTAAGTTTTCAAACCAAATTTTATTTTCCTTCTTCAATGAAATGTTCTGGTTGTGACATGTATATCTCTTCCTCCAAATCACCATGAAGGAATGATGTCTTCACATCCATTTGTTCCACTTCTAAATTATATGCTACTGCAAGTGACAATAAAAGCCAAATAGATGTCAAATTTTCTATAGGAGAGAATATCTCCCCATAATCAATTCTCTCCACCTGAGAAAACCCCTTAGTGACCAACTATGCCTTATACTTCTTAACACTGCCATCAGAACCACACTTTTTCTTGAAATCCCATTCACAATCAACATGTTTACATCTAGCAGGAAAAGGTACTAGATCTCAAGTCTTGTTTTTCTTTAAAGAAGCCATCTCTTCATCCATGGCTTGCATCCAATAATATGAATCACTCATACCCCATGCATCTCTAACTATCCTAGGCTCATTAGTGTTAGTAATCAAGGAAAAATGCAACTGGAATCCAATAATGAATAACCAAACCTTTTTGGTTGCCTCCTAACTCGTGTAGAACTCCTCAAAGGCTAAGGTTGAGGTTCTCCTTCTTCTTTAGAACTTTAGAGGTACTTGATTTTTCCTCATCATCAGGTCCAATAGGAGTACATAGTTCTTTCTTCAAAGTAGGTGGAATATGAAGTACCTTCTTATTCTGTTTCTCCTCCTTTCCTAGCTATAACTCAACAGTAGAAGGTTTCATCTCTCTGAAGATCACACTTCTACTATAGAGAACCTCTTGAGTTTCTAGATCCCAAAGCTTGTACCCTTTTCACATCGACACCATAGCCAATAAATATACACTTAACAACCTTGTTCTCCAACTTCTACCTATTCTCAATCAAAACATGAGCATAAGCCTCACAACCAAATACTTTGAGATGTCTCATTGAAGTATTTTTACCAGACCATGCCTCCATGGGTGTTTTTCCAACAAGAACTAATGTAGGAGATCTATTGATCAAATAACATGCAATGGCTACTGCTTTAGCCCAGAACTTCTACTCAAGACTAGTACCACTCAACATACTCCTAGCCCTCTCCATCAACATTCTATTCATCCTCTCTATAACTCCATTTTGTTGAGGAGTATAGGGAGTAGTTTTATGTCCCTCAATCTCATGCTCTTTACAGAACTTGTCAAACTCTGTGAAACAAAACTCACCACCATTTTCAGTCCTCAAACACTTAATCTTTCTGCTAGTCTAATTTTCTTCCAAGGCCTTCAACTCCTTAAATTGACTAAAGACTTTAGCTTTACTTTTGAGGAAATAAAAAAGTGTCCTTTTACTGTAATCATGTATGAAAGAAAAAATATATATAGATTTTCAAAAACATCTAAATGAACATAGCCCAAAACCCTAGAAGACTTATGAGAACTAGAGTAAAAAGAAACACAATGTTTTTTTTCATATACACAATATTTGCAAAATTTAAACTCAAGATTAAAATCATCAAGGCCTTCAACAAGGCTCTTATTTTTTAAGGTTCTAAGACCATTCTCACTAATGTGACCAAGCCGTTGGTGCCATAACATTGTCTTCTCTACAGGAAGCTTCATTTCCATGGAATGAGCACCCTTAGGTACCCAAAATGCATGACCATTGGATGTAGCTACAACATGCTTCTTCTCTACATGATCTGATGGTGAGGATGAAGAATCCAAAGATCTCTTATTTGGTACATCGGAATAACTATTGCATTTTATAGTGCATGCATCAAGTTGAAACAAAGTTCCAATACAAACACCCTTAGCCAACACCATAGCTCCTCTAGTCATCTTACATCCTCCACCAGAGAAAACAACTTACACTCCTAAATCATTCAAGTTACTTACAAAAAGAAGGTTTCATGTCAAACTTGGGATATGTAAGAGACCATCAATCCCCTTCACTCTTTCATAAGGAAATCTAATTTTGACTGTTCCATGGCCAATAATATTCGAGTGAGAGTCATCACCCAGGTACACCTCTTCGCCATTGTACTCCTTATACTTCGAGAACCAATCTCTATGAGAAGTCATGTAAAAGGATGCACCCAAATATATCAACCACACATCATCCAATGCATGGGCTGCCAAGGATGTAATAAATGCTTCTCCATCATCTTGAGATGATTTCTCAGATTTAAAATTAGAGAAAGACTTGTTTTTCTTCTTCTTCTCCTTCTTGCAATATTTTCTAATGTGACCAGTTTCACCACAGTTCCAACATTTTTCCTTTGAATTCTTACTAGGAGACTTTGAATTATATTTCTTGTCTTTCTTTTTGCCTCTCTCCTTTTGTCTGCCATGAATTGCAAGGGCCTCCTTGGCCATCTTAGAAGACTTCCTTCACATCTCTTCAGATAATAATGAGGCAATGATCTCATCCATCTTGAAGGTGGAAATAGTGCTTCCACTAACCATTACAAGGTGATCCCAAGAGTCTGAAAACAAACACAAAAGGAGCATACAATGGTCTTGTTCATCAATCTTCTCTCCAACGAAACCCAATTGTGCAACCAACAGGTTAAAAGAGTTTAGATGTGTTGAACAAGACAATTGAGAGGGGGTGAATCAATTGTAGCAAATTTAACCTTTAAAAATTTCACCAGAGATTAGATCAATTATCATTCACAAATCCTTTACTCTGCTTATATGTGATTAATCATTAAGTGCAAAAGAAAAAACTAAAAGAAGTAAAATCATACACACAATGACACTAGATTTACATGAAAAACCCAATAAGGGAAAAACCATGGTGAGGATTAGCTCATAATATAGAGAATATCAAAACTAAATACAAAGGATCATTGCCAGAAAAGCTCAATGTCAACATAGGACTCAGTGTTCAAAACAAGACTCACTATCTAGTAAGGGTTAACCACCCAGAAGGCCCACAACCACAAAATTATAAAAGAAGACAATAGATATTTGTTACAGAGAGAAAAAAAATCAATGCAATGAATATTTCCACCACAAATTTCTCACACACTTATAGAAATGCTTGAATGATAAAGTACACCTTCATCTCACTGCCTCCAAAAACATGCCACTTGAATTTCCCATTGATCTACTCAAACTTTAATCACACACACACACACACACTATTTCACATCTATCTCACATTTATCTTGCTCTTGCATCCATTCACCTCTTTCTCAAACACCTCAACTTACATTTATACCATCTTCAACCTTGAAACATATCCAAATTCAGCCACACACCATTTGCATTTAGAAATTCAAATTAGGTCAGAACCAAAACATTCTATAGTAGAATTAGAATGAGGGTGACCCAAACACACACTTAATGAGGACCAAAATAAGTCCCAACATGCCTCAACATGCTTCCATGATCTTCGTAAGTAGTTTTTAACACAAGGTCAGCCAATACCAATGTAAAACACATAAATCAATTAAGCACACTCAATATTAACACAATACAATCTTTCCTATCAACAAATTTCATTTGAACATGACCTCATAAACTTATCTTCAGAATTGTAAGCCATAAAACTTGACCAAGAAGAAATATGAAACAACTATATTTCTCCCAAACCTCAGCTAGATACATAGAAAAAAATGGTTCACAACTAGTGAACATAACTCGCACTATACAAAGATCTAGAAACCTAAAATCTAGATATAGAAACTTCCAATAATCATGAACAATACCTCATATTCCCACTAGCATAGCAACACATTTCAAAGAAAAACTTGGAGAAAATATTAAATACCTGTGAAACCTTTCTTTATTACAATTTTTCTCAATATCCTCGACATATACATCCAATAACCAATATACATGACATCAATGGCAATGAAAACCAGCTGACCAGTTGACATCAATGACAACACCTTCATATTTTCAACAATCTCCCCCTTTGTCATTGATGGAAACACATGATGTGAAAAATCATCAAAGACAACACAACTCTGAACACACTTTCTCATGATTTTGTTTTCTCCTCATTAGTAAATAAACTTTTTCACATGATACTCTCTCCCCCTTCGACATCAATGGAAAAGGAAAAATAAATTTAACATTGTTTTCCCCATTGACATTAAGAACCTTACCAATACTGAATACTCCCCCTTAGGAGTATACCCAAATAGCTGCATAATGACAACACAAGATACTACCTGCTCCCCTTGAGAAGTAGCCACCAAACATTAGTCTAGAAGAAAGATAGATCCATAGATCTACCATACTAATGCATCCCCATATGCATCTAATTCAAGAAGGGAGGGGAAATGACCCCTAACTTCTCTTGGAGACACTCAAAGTATCTTTAGGAAGAGCCTTAGTAAATATTTCAGCAATCTAATCCTTTATATGTACATACTCAAGCTTCTCTCTCAAAAAGTGATACCTGATAGATATATGCTTTGTCCTTGCGTGCATCACTGGATTCTTTGAAATGTTAATTACACTTGTATTATCACAGAAGATAGAAATGGGATCTTCATACATTACTTTGATATCTTTCAATGTATGTTTCAACTTTCATCCATAAAACTTGTGTACAACAAGATGCTACAACAATATACTCAACTTCTACAATGGATAAGGAAACTGAATCTTTCTTTTTACTGAACCATGACACCAATCTACAACCAAAAAATAATGCACCACCACTTGTAATTTTTCTTTCATCAACACAACCTACCCAATCTACATCTGGATAAGCACTTAGTGTAAAATTAGTATCCATAGGATACCACAAGCCATAATCCAGAGTGTCATTCAAATATATAAATATCCTCTTAACAATAGCAACATGTGTTTCTTTAGGGTCTTCTTGAAATCTAGTCATAAGACAAACCACATGCATTATATTTGGTCTATTAGCAGTTAAATACACTAGTCCTCCAATCATAGATCTATATTTGCTCTGATCAACCTTAGGTGAATCATCATATTTACTCAATTTGTAGTCACCATTGGAGTGCATACCGATTTGGAACCATCAATTCTAAACTTCTTCAACATCTCTTTTAAATATTTTAACCATGAAATAAAAATCCCTTTTTCTAATTGATTGATTTACAACTAAAGAAAGAAATTCATCTCACCAAACATAGACATCTCAAACTCTTTTTGTATTTCTTCAACAAACATTTTGTACATTGTTTCATTTCCTCCAAAGATATTATCATCAACATATAAAACTACTCTCAAGATCTTGTCATTTTCAATTTTGAAATACAAATTACTATATGTCGTACCTTTATTGAAACCTTCTTGAATCAAATATGTGTTCAACCTTGCATAACAAGCTCTAGGAGCTTGCTTCAATGCATAACCTTCTTCAATATGCAGACCATATCTGGTTGATCTGACAACTAAAATGCTTTTGGTTGTTCCATGTACACTTCTTCCTCCAATTCACCATTTAAAAATGTAGACTTTACATCGATATGATAAACTTTAAAGTCTTTATGTGTAGAAAATGCCAAAAACATTCTAATTGCTTCCATCCTTTCCATTAGAGAAAAGGTCTCCTGAAAATATATACCTTCTACTTTTGAGTAGTCCTTACACACAAGTCTTTCTTTATTTCTAACCATTTCTCCATTCTCATTCAACTTGTTTTTGAATACCCATTTTGATCCAATTATGTTTTTATTTGGCGGTCTAGGGACCGATTCCAAGGTTTGATTCTTCTCAACCTATATAAGTTATTCTTCCATAGCTTTCATCCAATGCTCATCTTTATCTGATTCACTTATTGTCTTAGGTTCAACTTCGGAAAGTAAACATAAATTTATTTCACTAGTAGTAGCTCTGCTTCTTGTCAATAATCCTTTCCTCTTGTCTCCAATGATTTGACTTTCTAAATGATTCTTTTGCACATATTTAGGTGTCTTTGGGGACACCATTAGAGATTCTTCTTCTTCATTCTAATTTTCTTGTTCTTCCACAACTTCTTCAACTTCTATGCAATCAGGTTCATTTGATACATATCCATCAACTTCAATTGAATTCTTCAATGATTCATCCACCTTGACATTTGTGCCCTTTACGATCTTTCTTAGCCTTTTATTGAAACATCTATAAGCTTTGCTTCTAGTAGAGTATCCAAGGAAGATACTCTCATCACATATAGCATCAAATTTCCCTAAATCTTCTTCATCCCTTATGATATAACATTTGCTTCCAAATACCTTGAAATACTTGATAGTAGGAATTCTTCCACACCATAGCTCATAGGGGGTCTTAGTATTGTTAGCTTTTGCTTGAAACACATAAAAAACAGTATGAGTGGATTTTCTCCAGTGAACTTTTGGTAGACCTGCCTCTGTAATCATTGATCTAGTAGTTTCCTAAATCATCTTGTTCTTTCATTCAATAACTCCATTTTGCTAAGGAGTTCTAGGAATAGACAATTTCCTCTTTATTTTATGAACTTCACAAAACATGTTAAACTCATTGGAGGTGAATTCACCACCTCTATTATACCTCAAACATTATATTCTCAAATTTTTTTCATTCTCAAACATAGCCTTAAATACCTTGAATCTATCTAATGCATCATAATTCTCTTTGAGAAAAGTAACCCATGTATATCTAGAGTAATCATCAATTAGAAGCATAAAGTACCTGTCGCCTTGTAGACTTATTACTCTTGTAGGACCACAAAGATCCATATGAATCAAATACAATAGTCCAGTAGTAGATTGTTCCTTTGACCTAAAACAGTTTCTCGCTTGCTTTCCAAACTGACAATCTTTGTAAACAACATTAACATGTTTTTTAATCCTCAATAAATCTCTTATAGCTTGCACTGCACTAATCCTCGCCATGTTGTTAAAATTCATATGAAACATCCTCTAGTACCATAACCAACAGTCATTAATCTGAGACATAAAACAATGTCCATCAACACCCTTAAGTTGGTAAATATTTCCTTCAGACTTCTTTCTTGCAATAATCATTGTTCTAAATCCTTTCCTAATTTCACATCTCTCATCCTCAAATACAAGATTATATCATTTACTACACATTTTT
Organism: Sequoia sempervirens; assembly: GCA_007258455.2. Classification (NCBI taxonomy): domain Eukaryota; kingdom Viridiplantae; phylum Streptophyta; class Pinopsida; order Cupressales; family Cupressaceae; genus Sequoia; species Sequoia sempervirens. Next base: position 35,094 of record VDFB02391991.1, on the reverse strand, counting down.
CCAACAATCAAGAGATTATGCCTTAAACCCTTAACATAGTAGACATCATCAGTATTATGATTGCCATCAAAACTGATTGAACCTATCCCACAAATCTTAGCACCAATATCATCTGTAGTGCCCTCCATTTGCATTGTCTTTGAAATGTATTTCAACTCGTTGTGAGGTCAGGTTTTGTTGGACTTTGAGTGCATTTGATTTATTCTGGTCGATAAATGTTCTTGATCAAATTACGACATTTAAATAGGATTATAAAGTTAAAAGGTATAGTGGTTAATTAAAAGAAAATAAATAATTAAATAAATTAGTTTTATAAAATATTAAGTAAAGAATTATTAACAAATTAATTAATTAATTGTTCTTTTAATGATATTTGATAATAATTAATAATATATTAGTTGATTCAAAGGTAATTATCCCAATGACGTAAAGGGTAAATATTATTGCCAATATATTTTACTAGATTGGCATGATTTGAATTGGTTCAATTTATTCAGTTTGTGTTTTGAGGTATTAAATAAAAGAATAACTAAAAGAAGTATGAGTAATTAAACAATGTGATAAAATAAGATTTTTATTAATTTCTTTGTGAAATAAATAATTAATTAAATGTTTTAATATAATTAGAGGTTATGAAAGAATAAAATTACATTGTTAATAGAAATAAATAAAAATAGAATATTGCAAGGTAATTATCATTTAATGTTTAAATTCGATTAATAAATTTAAAGTGAGAAAATATTAGAAAGGATTAAATATTAAAATTGTATTTGAGTTTAAGTAAATTAAGGAGAAAATATTTATCTGTAACTAAAAGAAAGATTTAATTATTAAATATTTATTGAATATCTAATAGATGACCTATTTGGTTCATATATTAAAGAGTAAATTATAAAATAATAATTAAGGGTCATGGCTGTCATTCATTCATAACGATTGGAAGTTGAACGGTTTCTCGTTGGGAGTGGAAAAAGACTTCGTGAAACAAATTATTAAATGAGAATTATTCTGGAGAAAAAGGGGATTGGCGGGTTCGAAGGGTTGCTCCTTCTGTCATGGATTGTTCAGCTCAAGGTTTTCGTTCCAGACAACATTGATTTACAACGCCAATTGAAATTTCCTGGCAATGCTCTCTGGAAAAGAGTACAATTTTCTTTCCCCTCTCTATATTTTTGATATGTTGTGTGCGAATTGTAAATCATCCTGAAGATTTAAATTTCATGTGGTGCTAGGATTTTGATTTAAGTTTTTATGATATAGTTTTCAACTTATAATCATATGCGGTGGTTTCAATCTATATTCATATTTTATGTGAATGATTATAAAGAGTTAGTTACGTATAGCAGTGCGGAAGTTTGCATCTTTTGCATTAGATTATTTGATAAAAATTTTGGTTATAGTTGTAGATATCCTTCTGTTATGGCAGCGGCGGTACTTTAGGGTGCTTGAGTCAAATAAACTCCCCAGTTCTTTTGGAATCTCTCTCTGAAATATAGAATGTTGTAGAGGCTTAAATAATACTCTTGGCTGTCATGATTAAATAAATTTTAAATTTGAACATGTGTTTGTAAAAAAAAAAAAAAGAATTTTAAATCTCGATTGTTGAAAAATAAATTTTAAATCGTTGTGTGCATTGTTAAAGGGGTTTCCATGATTGAAATTTATTTGTATTCTGGGTAAATTTTACCTTTCATATTCTTAAGTGATTTAATGAAAATTCATCTATTTTATTATTGATGAACCTCTGGTTCTTTATAGATTTATAGATTTATAGATGTGAGATTAGGATTAAAGATCCATTAAAATGTTGATTTAAATTATAATATTTTAAATCTATTGCGATTGTTTATATATATATATACATATTATATTATGTTTGTAAAAAAAATAAAAATAGATATATATTGTTATACTGGTAAACTATTTCCTGTGACTCTATTCAAACAGTCTAATTGTGTCATCCATAACTTTTTTTATACAAACTAGTTTGCTGGTAAATTTAAAGGGTTTCTCCAAATTCCAGTTTTCTATTTGCTGTCCAAAAATCTCAAATACCCAGATTATAGTTTTGGCGTTATGCTTAAAATACGAGGCTGCTGTCAAGCTGCTCCCTTATGGTTGCGTTTTGCTGATAATAAATATAATTTATAAAGAGTTAAATTAAATTTTGGTCTGCTAGTATGATAGGTTTTGAGATAAATAGAGAAATAATAAAGATGTTAAGGGTTTATTATAATAATAAGCTACATTTTGTTAGTTATTAAACTTAGTGGTTAAAATAAATTGATTATTAGGGAAGTAATACTTGGAGGGAAATGATTTATTTATATTAAAAGAATTGAATAAATAAAATATAAAATCAATCATAAGTAAAATATTGTTATTTCTTAATCAATCAATTGAAATGAGTTTAATTGTATTTGTTAAAAGATTGCATAGAACCTATTATCATTAATATGGCTAGAACAAACAATAAAATGAATTAAAATGGATAGTACGTATTGGGTAAAAATAGAGTATAGAATTTAAATCATAGGAAAGTGAAGGTATAACATGTGGTCAAACATATTTAGATATTATAAATGTTTGGAAAGTTGTGAAGAGTATAGTTAACCGAAAGCTTAGTCTTGTATCTCAGTCATCTAAACATTTTATCTTTTTCCTCTTAAATAAATAAACAAAGAAATTAATAACGAGCTCTAATTTGGTATTGTTCCACCTTTCAAGAAGACTGATTTATAATTTCTCTTTCAAGTATAAGTATATAAATATTTATATATAGATTGGGTATTAATTATGTGAGGGACACATAGATTCTTGTATTGTTAATATTTAGTATTTATTTGGGTAACTTTGGAATAATAAATATCTTCCTCTTTAATTTGAAATAAATAATTACTTATTTTTATAGAGATTTAGTTAAATAAGTGAATTAAAGTAAATTAAGTTTAAAAGAAAATATATTAATGCATATATATAGGGTTTTAATGAAAGAATACATTTTGTCTATGTGAACTTATTGTGTAACATTGGTAGATTAGTTTATTCTTAGTTTGGTTAGTTCCAAGTGGAATAGTTAAATTAGAAATTAGTGAAAAGTAGAGTTTTGTATGTGCTTGCTCTACGTAAGTAAAATTAGATGATTATGGAATATGATTATGTTATTAGAAGAATCAAGTTGCTTGAAGCAGAGGTAATTATAAATAAATAAAAATAAGATGAAATTTTTCTATGTGGTTATTATGTGAAAATTATTCATATGAGAAAAGAATATTTTGGCCTTCTTAGATAATTTATTGTGTTTAAGAGGTGATTTCTGATTAAATGTTAAATGGTTTTAATTACCCTTTTTGTTATCTAATGAGTCTATGAATGATAATTATTTATCAAAACTACTATGTGAAATAATTCATTAGTATCGTCACCTTAGTATTATAATAAAGTTGTAATTTATAGAATTGTCATCTTAGTATTACATTTTAAAGTTATAATTAGGATTCGTATTAAACAGTCGATGGAGATGGTTATCTTATAAATGATATAGTTATTTTAAATATAATTATTTGTAGTAAATACTCTTTTAATCAAATTAAGTGGATATTTTAAAATAAGTGATAAGAACGTTGAAATAATGCTTAAATTAAAGGAATGTCTTTATGGTTATAAGGTGTGAGTGATTGTTGTTTTAAACAAAGTGTTTTGATTATTGGTTTAAGTGTTATGTAATTGTTTTAAGATGGGTGTTATTTGTGGGATATTTATGGAGATGTCTCGATGGCCTATTCATTGTAAGTGTTTTAAGATAGTGTTCTTCAAGGTTGATGTGTTTGATGGTTTCCTTGTATGGAATTATGTGTGTAAAATGGGAACCCGTATTATTGTTCATGATTGTTTTAATTTGTTGGTAATGATTGATCTTTAAAATAATGTTCTTTTTAGATTGTTTCAAGTTACTTCTTATTGAATGAATGGATATATTATTTGAATGTTTGGTTTTATGGATTTTTTTCGATGTGACTTTTCGTGAGTTGATTTTGAGTTTGGGGAATTTCTCTCAACTAATGTATGTTGCTATTCATTGGGAACCCATATGTTTTCTTTTGGTTCCTTACCCTAAGTGGTAAATCGATTAATGTTATCTTTGTCGTGATTGATGATTCTGCTGGAGTTGTTAAGGAGTCAAATTGAGAAGTTCTTTGAGTTGGGTATTCCGAGAGGAGAAAATAGAGGTTTCCCTTGGATGTCCGATTTAGTTCATATCGAAGTTGTTGATGTTGTTTAAGGGAGTTGTTGATCCTATTTTGATGAATTCTCTCATCATATTTGAATTGAAATTAGTTCTTCAAGGTTTTGCTTTTATTGTTGTCAGATTTTCATGGGGAAACCCTAGTGTAACTTTTTGAAAATCTTCCAGAGGCTTGTTTTTATGGTTGGTCAATGATCTCTCTCTATGAGCTTTGATGTGGCAAGTGCCTTGGTATTTGGATTTTGAAAGGGTTGTACGAGAATTGTAAGATTTTGATTATGTGTTTACAGCGAGATGGGTAATGCCTCACATGTTTCTCTATTGTGATCTAATGTTCTTGTTATGTTGTACAACCCTTGGATTTTGGTTTTTTGTGTTTTGAGTGTCTAGAGTGAGAGTGGCTCTAAGTGGGTGGTCAGTGCATAAAGGGGCGCCAAGATAGCCCTCATTAGAGTGAATTTAATAAGTGATCATTTAAATAATTAACTAGGGGGTGGGTAGAATCAGATTAAAAAGATAATTGATGCCTCATCCGCCTTTTTGTGCTATCACAGGCTAAAAGGGATTGAGAAGGCCGTGGTTGGCAAGATTGTTGCCTTGTCTTCATGAAAGGTTAACGGTTCCGCATGAGCAACCCTATGGAGCGGTTCCTTGAGATAAGTAGCCTGGATAACCATAGATGGAGGCGGTTCCTAGTGCTTGGTTGCCTGGATAATCCGTCAGTAGATGGAGGCGGTACCTTGCAGTAGGTAGCCTGGAGAATCCATGTTAAGCCATGCGATGACACTCTCTTCTAACACTCCTTCTTATGTTGTCACTTTGGAAATCCTCTAGAAGTGGGTCTTTGTCTTGAATTGATGGAACATAGTTGTTTGAATTGATTTATGGTTTTACCCTATTTTATCTATGGTGTATTCTATGGTCTTGTATAAATCTTGTTGATGTTTGGGTTTCGACCTTGTACTCTTATGGTACTGTGATATGATGTTACTGTGTTGGTTAATTGCAATTTTGAATTGTATTATGTTTTGGAAGTGTTTCATGATCATCCTTTGGTTATTTGTTTGCTGGTTATTGCTTTGATTTATGTGATGAGATTTATGACTCTTGGATGTGGTTGATTATGTCATTGTAATTCCTGAGTGTTATGATACTTTTGTATGATGTTGAGTCTTGTGGTTCCCTGTTGGATGTTCTTGGTTGAGGTCTCTTTCTTGTTAGCTCCTAGCACGGGGGGTGGGTCTTCGGACTCACATGGTCGGGTGGAACGTGCTAAGCACCCCATTGGGTCCCCAGTCGAGGATCGAGAGGTGCAGATTGGTGCTATTGCAACGACTCCAGAGTTGTATTTGTCTTGGAGCCAGTTATGATACTTTGTATTCATCTGTTTATTTGTATCATGTTATATTGTGTATGGTTTCCATTTATGTTTGGAAACAATTTTACATCATTGTACTTCTTGAACATTGTATTGTAATGTAATGTTAACTTGGTATGGACCTTGGCTATGGCAGTTGTTATTCAAAGCGTTAAGTTAATTTTTCATATGTGGTATTTATGTACACAGATGGTTTATTATCAATGAATTTTTCATGTATGTGTTATAGTTGTTATTGTTTACTTTATATCTTTGGATTTTATTCCTTATTGATGTTGTATGGATCTAAGTCGCGTAATGACTCTTCGTGTACCCCAAGGGATGTATGTGTTAATGAATCTATTTAATTGAAATTCATGTTATGACTTAATGTGTATTACATGTATGTTATGTTTATATAAAAAAAAAAATTGTGCTGCAATTATTGTTGTGTTGTCCTTTGGGGTTCGCACGGTAGGGTGTTACATCATCTCCAAACTTAACTAAGCCTCTATCATTTTTTTCAAGTTTAAAAAACTTACTCTTATCACCGGTCATGTGATGTGAACAACCACTATAAAAAACCTAGTATTTATTTTCCTGTTTAGAATGAAGAGAAAAATTACAGTATCTTCCACTTTCTTTGGAGCACTTTCATTTACTTGTCTTTCAATATTAGCAGAAGTAGATTCATCTTTTATAGCTAGGAACAAGCATTCATTGTCATCAAAATCTCCATAATTAAATTCATCACAAATACCAACATCTTCATTCACATAATATGCTCTCTTAATCATCTTCCCTTTGTTTTCTTTGCTTAATCTATGTTTATTCTTTTTAGCTCTTTCCAAACATCTCGAAGCATAATGACCTATTCCTCCACAACTAAAGAATTTAAAGGGAAACTTACCTTCATACTCATCAGAGCCCTTTTTCATACTTCTTACAAAGTTAGCTTCTACTTCATTGAGGTTCTCTTCATCCGGATCTTCAAATTTTGTAGCCTTGAAAGAAGTTTCTATCTTGGATCGATTTCTCAAGCTAGACTTTCTCATTTCAAATGATGTTAGAATACCTAATAACTGATCTTTAGTATAGTTTTTGTAATCTATAAACTCCTCAATAGCAGATACCTCTTCACTATATGCATCAAGGAGAGTTTTGAGAATCTTCTTTGCAATCCTAGATTCATCCACTGTAGCACCAAGTCCTCAAATTCCACCTACCAATTAATCCACTCTTTGTACATAGGATTTAACGTTCTCATCTTCAAACATATGTGAGATCTCAAACTATGCCTCCAATTTCTGCAACTTTTCTTCTTTGAACTTTTCAACTCCTTCATGAATCTTTTCCAATGCCTCCTAGACCTCTTTAGCAGTCTTCAGATTTTGAAATTTAATCAATTCGGAATGTGAAACACTATTATTTAGAATGATTTTTTTCTTATAGTTTGCTTCATGCACCTTGATTTCATCAGCTGTACTTAGACCATTAGCAAGAGAAGTGTATACAGTCTTATAAGATTTCTCAATATCATATCCATAGTACTCCATATATCCTTCCATCTTTATTTTCCATAGGGCATAATTAGTCCCATCAAACTTAGGACACTCAATAGTGATCTTGCTCGCCATCTTGGACCTTCCTTAAGTGGTTAAGCTCTTCTCCAAGGAACCAAGCTCTAATACTAGTTATTGAACAAGACAGCTAAGAAGGGGGGTTGAATCATTTGTAGCAAATTTAACCTTTAAAACTTTCACTAGAGATTAGATCAATTATCATTCACAAACCCTTTACTCTGCTTATGTGATTAATCATTAAGTGCAAAAGCATAAACTAAAAGAAGTAAAATCATACACACAATGACACTAGATTTACGTGGAAAACCTAATAAGGTAAAAAACATGGTGAGGATTAGCTCAAAATATAGAGAATATCAAAACCAAATATAAAGGCTCATTGCCAAAAAAACTCACTACCAACACAGGAATCACTGTATGAAACACGAATCACTGTCTAGTAAGGGTTAACCACCCATAAGGCTCACTTCCACAGAATTACAAAAGAAGATAGAAGATATTTGTTACAGAGAGAAGAAAACTCAATGCAATTTATATTTCCACCACAATTTACTCACACACTTGTAGAAATTCTTGAATGATAGAGTACACCTTCGCCACTTGAACTTCACACTGATCTACTCAAACTCGCATCACACACACTATGTCACATCTATCTTTCTCTTGCATTCATTCACCTCTTTCTCAAACATCTCAACTTATATTTATACCATCTTCAACCTTGAAAAACATCCAAAGTCAGCCACCCACCATTTGCATATACAAATTCAAACTAGGTTGGTGGCAACAACAAAACATTCTATGGTGGAATTAGAATGAGGGTGACCCAAACACACACTTAATGAAGACCAAAATAAGTCCCAACATGCCTCAACATGCTTCCATGATCTTCGTAAGTAGTGTTCAACACAAGGCCGACCAATACTAGTGTAAAACACATAAATCAATTAAGCACACTCAACCTTAACACAATCCAATCTTTTGGGTCAAAAGATTTCATTTGAACACAACCTAATTAGCTAATCCTGAAAACTGCAAGTCATAAAAATCAAACAAGGAGAAATCCAGAGCAACTATATTTCTCCCAGACCTGATCCGGTGGACATTTTTCAGTGGAAATTGAAGTGTCACATTTTTCTCCAGAATCAGCATCATCAGAAAGAGCTCGACGTCCTGATTCCAACGCAACTCGAACGGAGCAAAAAGGAGTCCGTTTGCACGAGTTATAGCCAGTCAAACCTTTGGTCAAATTGGAATCAAAGGGCATCCAAGAAGCAGAAAAAATGGCGTTGTCAAAAATCAATCAAACCGGCGTCATCGCGAAGAGCTCGTCGAGACGATTTCGACGGTGTTTGTTTTGTCGAAATCCGACATCGGACGCGAGAGTTATCAGTGGTCAAAGTTTGCAGTTGACTTGGTGGAGTTGAAGGTACAGTGATGACGTCATCATCCGTACAGCTGACGTCAGCAAATGGTACAAATCTGAAATGGACCAACTGAGATCTGCCACGTGGCATATTTGTCAGCAATGTACGGACCAATAGGATGATGACACGTGTCATCCGTACTCGAACGTGGCAGCACAGTCAGCGACACGTCGACGGCCTAGTCAGCAATTCCGGCGAATAGCAGTGAGACACGTGGCATCCGTACTTGTCGTGGATGGCTGAGTCAGCGAGATCTGGGGAATAGTATTTATCCATGTGGCAGTCCATCAGTGTCCTCGTCAGCGTCGATGTGGCTATTCTGGCGAGTAGAATACCGACACGTGTCCTTGACTTTTGCGTGCAGACTGTTTGATTAAACAAAAGTTGGTGGGATTCGATCCCGTGACCTGCTCACTACCAACCAGCGCTCGGGCCGTTGCACCCGTGAATCTCGGCTTCAATATATGTATGATTGGGTTTGTTTTGTTGAGAGTTGGCGGAGGATTTGTTTGTTTAAAAATGAACGGCCAGCGGTTTGAACCCGCGTCGGCCGCTCTACCAAAAATGTATCCACCATTGCACCACGCGGACCTTCTAAATATACATGTGAGCCCGGTGCGTTTTGTCGATGTGTTTAAAACCGAATGCCTAAAACTACAAAACCAACTCCCCTATAATTTGAAAATAAAACAAACAAAGATCCTTTTAAGGATTTAAAAATAAACCACCTCAACTGTAAAAGCCTGAAATGAATCAATGAAAGGGCTAAAATAAATATTATAGGAGATTTATTCTTGATAAGGGGGATTATTATATTATTTTAGGGAGATTTTTAAATTTTATGTATTTTGGAGAGATAAGGGAATATTTTCAAATCTTTTGGTTAGTAACCAAATTGAGCAAATTCTTTGTATAAAAAGGGGGCTTGAGGTGAGAGTTGTAATCAAGTTTTTTTCAGGTGATGAAGTCCTAATGCTGAGGCGTCAAAAGAGAGATCTTGTTGGAGAATTCTTCAGATCATTCTTGCATATCAGAGTGTCGTTACGCTGCCGAAATGCTTGGAGAATGATTGTGGTGCATTGTAATCGATTTTGGAGTTAATCGGATCGGTCTCTCTATTGGAGTGGACCCGGAGACGTAGTCACATCCTGTGACGAACTCCGTTATCAAGCGTTGTTTGCACTTCTCTTCTTCTCTCTCTTTCTGTCTCTCATTTCTTTTCATTCTGTTATAATCACCTTGATTATGTTCTTTATGTTATTTCCTTAAGTTAATTTCATTTTAATTAACTTGAAATAATCATTGTAAAAGCATTGTAAAAGTTTAAGCATTTAAACTGCAATCTAGTCTAGATCCTACACAGATCAAGACCTCAGCTAGATACAAAAAAATCATGATTCACAACTGGTGAACATAACTCGCATTGTACAACGATCCAAAAACCCAAAATCTGGATATAGTAGCTTCCAATAATCATGAACAATACCTCATATCTTCATTAGCATAGCAACACATTCTAGAGAAAAACTTGGTGCAAACACTGAATACCCACAACCTTTCTTTATTACAATTTTATCAATATCTTTGACATATACATCCAATAACCAACATACATGACATCAATGACAACAACAACCAGTTTACTAGTTGACATAAATGAAAAAAACTTCATATTTGCAACAAGATGATCTACCATGGATCCTCCATCTTCCATTTTCAGAGAATACATCGTCTTTCTTAGGAAAAACTTGTTTACTAGGGATTTAGCCTAATAGACATCACCAAGCTTCTTCCATAGAGAAGTAGAAGTTTTCTCTTTATGGAAATTAAGGAGGATGAAATCAACCAAATAGAGTCTAATAAGACCCTTGGATTTCCTATCCATCAGATTCCATCCTCTTGTTTCATGCCTTGTGGCATGGTTCCATGATGTAGGAGCATACGGGTGCACAGACAATCTTGCACAACCAGAACAAATATTTTTTTTATGTTTGTGTTTTGCTTTAATTTTTTTCTTGCAAAAAAAATTATTTTAAACCCTCAAATCTTCCAGCACATTAAAGTTTAATGTTGGGATTGTTGTGAGTGGGTATTTATTATAAAATTGTAACTCCATTCTTAAAAAAAAATTGAAATTGCATTTTTTTGGAGGATTCAAAGGATGGGTGTTAATGGAATGGAGAGAGTGGGTCTAAGGAGGGAAGATAATTTTTGAATGGTAATTTAATTCTCAAGCTAGGAAGAGGAAAACCATGTCCAAGAAGGGGTGAGAAAGAATTTTGGAAGTTTGACTGGCAGGGTAGAGAAAGAGGGTCATAATTGTGAGACCCAGTCTCAGTAAAATGGACATAAGTTTCTCATACTGAATCAAAATCAATAATTTCAAAATGATCTAAAAAGATGGGAATGAGGCACATCAAACCCAAAAACTGTTTTAGAATATTCAGAGCAATGAAGGAGCATTGTTGAATAGAAAGTGATGGGTTTTAAGAAGCTTATGGTGGAGAAAATTGATGTTGAGAATGTGAGAGATGGTGGTTGTTTTGAAAGGAAGATGTGGTGTCAATTGATATGTGTTGCAGGTTACTTTTAGTGTTAAAATAAATAAATAATCATATTTTGGGTTTCCTATAGGTGTTTTTAGAGAAAATGAAGTTTTTTTGTGTTTACCTATAGATTGGTGTTGCAAGATTGACATAATTTGGCATATGAGGAAGCTATTGTATATCAAAGTTGTTGCAGACATTATGGAATGCAATAAAATTTGAATGTGTTGCATTTTTTTTGGGTTTTACGATTTTTTTTTATTATAGTAGAGATTATGTTGCATTGTGTTTGTGAGCAACAATGTTGTGCTTGCATCAAATGGTATTAGAGCCAGTGATCTTGAGTGCATAAGTAGAGTGCCAAATGTGAGACAACTTATGCCAGGATGTGTGGGTGAGGATTAAATTTGTTTCAAAGCTCCAAAGGTTTTTTTAGGTGTGTGGATTCTTGCAACTGTGGAGAGTTGAGAAGACAATAATTTCATAGAAGAAGAGGTTGAGAGGATTTTAAGATGCCTCTAAGAAGGATAATTCCTAGAAGAATAGAGAAAATGCTAGAAGACTTTCACAATGAAATGATAAATGAACTAAGAAACATTGCTAGAGGTTTGAGAAGAAATCCAGAGCAAGAGGATGCAAATGCTAAAGATGAGGAAGTTGTAGATGAAGAACCTGAGAGGGAAAATGAGGAGCCAACAGATGAAGGAGAAGAAAGATTTCTTAGAGCAATAGCCCAAATCAGCAAAGGCCATAAAATGGAAGTCCCTAATTTTTCAGGCACATTGAATCCTAAAAAATCTAATAGATTGGATTGGAGAGTTGGAAGATTATTTTGAGTTTGAGAATATTAAAGACCCATAAAGGGTAAGATTGGCACAAACAAAGCTCAAGGGACATGTTGCATTGTGGTGGAAAGAGTTACAAAAAGAAAGAGTGGAGAATGGTGAGATGAAGATAACACAATGGAGACAGATGGTTGCTAGATTAAAGGCAAAATTTATTCCAAGAGATTATGAGTTGGAGTTGTTTAAAAAAATTTAAAATCTGAAATAGAAAGACATGAGTGTGAAGGATTATATAGAGGAATTTTACAAGATGGTAATTAGGTTAGGGCATCATGAAATGGATAGAGAGAAGGTAGCTAGATATATAAATGGACTTAGATTTAATATCCAGGATAAGATGAGTATGTTGAAGAATTCTATTGTTGAAGAGGCTTACCAGTATGCTTTGAAAGTGGAGGAAAAGGTAAATAGAAGGAAAAAAAGTAATTCAAGAGGAAAGGGGAAGATAGCAACAAAAAGAGGACAACCAAGCAGCTACAAAGGGGAGAAAACTTTTGAAGAAACAAACTCAAAATGGAACAAAGGAGCACAAGGAAAAGAGTATTCAACAAGTGGATGTGGTAGCAGTAGTAGAGAGTTCTTGGGAAAGTGTTTCCAATGTGGAGAAATAGAACATAGAGTTTATAAGTGTCCACAAATACACCAAGAAACTTGTAAAAGAAGTACAACAAGAAATCACATGGTGTAGGAAGACAAGGAGAGTGTAGCATCACTAGACGATGTGGTAGAACTAGAGCATGGAGAATCCCTTATATTCAGGAGAGTATTGGTGAATCCAAGCAAAGAGGAGAATGGACCATCTCAGAGAAGGAGTCTCTTCTATACCATATGCAAATTAGGAGGTAAGTGTTGTAAGATGATTGTAGATAGTGGTAGTACAAATAACTTGGTTTCTAAAGAGATGATAGAGAAACTAGGATTGAAGAGGATTAAGCATCCAAATCCCTATAACATAAGTTGGCTGCAAGAAGATCATGAGTTAGAAGTGAAAGAGCAATGCTTGGTAAATTTTCATATTGGTCCTTACAAAGTTGAAGTTCTATGTGATATTATGTCCATGAGTGCATGTCATGTTTTCTTAGGAAGGCCTTGGAAATTTGATAGAAAGGCTATCAATGATTGTAGAGAGAATTTGTACACCATTGTGAAAGATGGGTGAAGGTATATTTTAAGTTCATTAAAGGAGGAAGAGAAGAAGGTTAAGGACAACAGTACTATGAATTATTGTAGGTCAGAAAAACTAGAAGCAAAGGTTGCACTAGAGGTTGGAAATAGTTGGAAGAATGCTTTTGAGAATAGAGGTACAAGGGAGGTACATAAGAAGAGCAGTGATACTAAGATGGATCAGAATAAATAATTGGTTATAGACATGGTTAAGTCTCACAAAGAATATAAATCAGATTTACAAAAGAAGGTTAGCAATGAAAATTTGCAATGTGTAGGTAGAGAACAATAGAAAGGAAAAGTGAAGATGGGACAAGAGGGAGCTGTAGAAGTTTAAAATGAAATGAAGAAAAAAGAGAATGAGGGAAAATAAGACATATGGATCAAAAACAAGCATGGGATTACTATCCCAAGCTCATCCAAATGTTCATGAGTTTTTCAGCTCATGGAACATTTCAATTTACCTGGTGTGTTTGATGCAGGGGCATCTAAGTGCATGGACAAATCCTGCACAACCAATAAATAAACAAATTTTTATGTTTTTTTTTTTCTTTGCTTTTCTTCTTTCAAGAACTTTTATTTTAAATCCTCAAATCTTCCAACATAGTAAAGTTTAATGTTGGGATTGCCATGAGTGGGTATTTATTATAAAATTGTAACTCCATTCTTAAAAAAAATTGAAATTGCATGTTTTTGGAGGATTGGAAGGATGGGTTTTAATGGAATGGAGAGAGTGGGTGTAAGGAGGGAAGACCATTTTTGAATGGTCCTTTAGTTCTCAAGCCAAGAAGAGGAAAACCATGTCCAAGAAGGGGTGAGAGAGCATTTTGGAAGTTTGACTGGCAGAGTAGTGGAAGAGGGTTGTAATTGTGAGACCTAGTATCAGTAAAGTAGCCACAAATTTATCATATAAAATCAAAATCAATAATTTCAAAATGATCTCGAAAGATGGGAACGAGCCGCATCAAACCCATAAACCGTTTTAGAAGATTTAGAGCAATGAAGGAGCGTTGATGAACACAAAGTGATGGGTTTTAAGAAGCTTTTGGTGGGGAAATTTGATGCTGGGAATGTGAGAGATGGTGATTGTTTTGAAATAAGGATGATATGATTTCAATTGATATGTGTTGCAGGTTCCTTTTGGTGTTAAAAAAAATTAATAATCAGATTTTGGTTTACCTGTACGTGTTTTTAGAGAAAATGAAGTTTGTTTGTGTTTTCCTATAGATTGGTGTTGCAAGATTGACATAGTTTGGCATATGAGGAAGCTATTGTATATCAATGTTGTTGCAGATATTATGGAATGCAATAAAATTTGAATGTGTTGCATTTGTTTTGGGTTTTATGATTTTTTTAATATTGCAGTAGAGATTATGTTACATTTTGTTTGTGAGTAGCAATGTTGTGCTTGCATCATTCCCAAAACTGCAAGCCATAGATCACGATCTACAAGCATGTCTTCCATTTTGAGCTTCCAATGTTCAAAATTACTGACGTCATTAAATTTCTCCATCTCAATCCTCCCAGATGTTCCTGACATCTCTTTCCTGCAACAAGGTAATGAAACACACACTTCTGCAAAACTCCCATTGAAACAAAGACCAGCTCAAAAAATCCTTCTAATCCAACAAAGGAACTAAGGATGGCTAGGCTCTGATACCAATTGAAAGGACTCCGAGTGAGCATAAACAACTTCCTACACTAATCTAAGTAGGGGGGAGTTACAAAATTTCATTTTGACACTTTCAAAAAAATTAAAACAAGAGAAGCACATAGAGAATAAATGAATAGCATAGTAACACCAAAAATACATGGGGAAAACCCCTTTGGGTAAAAAATCCCACCCTCCAAAAGCACAGTACTATTGTATTACTGTAAAAGGAATTACAATACAACCCCAAGTACAAATCCTTCTTCTACAAGTGCTTCAAAATGAACAATTATTCTAGAGTGATATCAACAATGCTTCATTACATGCAAACAAACTATGCATTCTACAATGCAAGGCTTATAGAGAATACAAGTGAAGAGATGCTTCTAGAAGAGGATGGGTGTCCAAATACACACGACACAATATCCCATGCCATAGGTATGTATTTGGACACTTGTATTAGATTCCCTTACACCTCTTACAATTGTCATACATGCAAATATTTTATCTCCTAGCTTGGGTGCCCAAAATGTGTTCATAATTACTTATGACAGATGCCTTACAACTGTCATAAAATATGTCATAAATCTGCCATAAAATCTGTCATAGAATCTTTAAGAGAATCTATCATAACTATCTAAAAATAGCCAATTCTCTTACATCTTGTCATAACCCAACTTGGGCGCCAACTTTCTTCATGCAACAAGATGCCTTGTGGTGTGTCATAGAATTTTTCATACGTCAAAGATTCCAAGGTGGGATGCCTATGTCCACTTTGGATGATTATGTGTCATCCAGTCACTTCCAACGGGGATGCCACCTTGTCAGTGGGTCCCAATTTGTGACATGACACCATAGGCAATTAAATAATACAAATTAATACAATAATACATCAATTAAAATACTATTAGGACTCGAAGGTTGAGACACCTTAATCCCAACAATGGGGATGTTCCATGAATATCCAAAAACACTTTCAAACGCTTATTTCATACTTCCATTCCACCAATAGCCACCACAGATCAAACGAGAACAAAATACTTCATTTTAGAGGCACAAAATGCATAGTCATGAGATATCACATTAACAAAATAGCTTGTAGACAACTTCAACACATGAAATTGGAATTGAGAAACTGCACATACATTGAGAACACATTGACCAAGCTGCAAGAGAAAAGACATCAATTTGGAAAAATGTGAATCTTTTTCTAGAGTTGTCCAAACAACCAACAACACTACCAACCTTCTAAAAAATACAAAAATCTGCTCGACAACACTGATGACCGAAAATTATAAGAGTACAACATCCAAAAAACACTAACTTTGAATCCCAAACCACAAGACCATATCTTCAATAGTGGAGGAATGTGGAGCATTCTCCCAAATAGTCTTCAAAGCAACTTCTTGAACAAAAAAAATCCAATAACTTGTGGAGGTCATAACTTTCTTTCAACAACATATAGTTTATTAGGAACAACAAGAGAGAGCACAAAACATACTATAGAACATCATAAACATCTCTCCATCATCAACAACACTTTTAATCCTCATCTTAATATATAATTATGAAACCAACTCTTTTGACAACAGTTGGTATTTCTTTGATTAACATCAGAAAAGGCATGACATCCAACCATGAACTTCAACAACACCATCATACATCAATGTTAGCCAATAAAGAATTTTTTCAACAATGAAAAATAATGCAACAATCTTCCAAAGGGTTGATAACCATGTCAACAATCTCACCAAGACAAATATTCTCAAGTGCGATGATAATTAGGTACCAAAAATCTCACAAGCATATGTAACAAACTCACCAAGTGTTGACATTAAAGACAACCAACAATCTCCCCTACTTCTCAAGTATTGTCAACAATGACAACCACACCCAATTCACCAAGTTTTGACATCAATGACAACAAGTTGCATGGGTGCTTCATTGGGAAGAGGTAAACGTTTGTAACTCTTAAATATGCACTATGGTGACATGTGTCATTCTACTTTGAAAGTTAGCACTTGGCAAGGCTCACTTGTGAGAAAATTCCTTCTTTGGAGAAAGGGAAACAACAAAGTGTGATACTTGTCACCTAGGTGCTCAATGTAGCATTGTATATTGTGCTTTCTTTAAGTAAGTATTCCTTGATGCCATGTGGTATTGGTTTGAGGAGTTAACTCATGCTTGTGAAGGAACGTTGCTAAATAAAGATTCAGTTGTCACGGGGAGTGACTAGGAGTCAAAGATAAGTTCTATTTTGGTAGTGGAGCTATATTTTCTCTATGTGGATGCCTTACATGTGAGGTTACTTACTTTTTGGGTGTTGCACACCTTGCATGTGGTTGCATGTTGAGTTGGTTTCTTTTCGGTCACTTGAGACTTGTGCATGTTGACAGTTTCAGCTTGCACACATGTAGAGATTGTGGAGATGACACATGCCAATCTTGGTCACTCATGTATGAGTGTAATAAATATGTTAATTCCTTACTACATTAGTAGAGAGTTGATTCTGTATTTTTTGAGAAGTTCTTATGTATCATAATTACTCCAAATTTGTATCATAGTGTAAACATACCCGCAAGAGCATAAAATTTGATATTGTATTCTAATCACCTTGTTACTGATAATATAATTGAGTTGTGCTTTGGTGTGTGGGTTTTTTCACGAAAGGGTTTTCCCACATAAAATATGTGTGTTGTGGTTTATGTGTTTAAATCTAAAAATTAATTAATGAATGTGCATCTAAACTGTAATAGATAAATATTTGAAACAACCCTCTCCTGCTTAGATCCATGTTTTGAAGCCTATTTCTGCACCTAGCTTTCCTTTCATTAAGGACCTTATCTTCCTCTTTGATGTTATTTCTTTTAGCACTTCCTCTTCATCTTCTTTGGGAATATCTATTCATTTATTTTCAAATGGATTGGAGAGGATACTTGTTTCAATTAGACTTGAGACTCATATTTTGGTTGTGACACTTTTAAATATTTACATGAGAAAACTTGAGTAGAGTTTTGATACAAGATACGTCATGGGACTTCCTACCTCACGTTGCTTCTTTGAGTGGGATTTATTTCAATGTTCACCAAAAATTTGAAATTATTTCTTCTTAAAGGAAAAAAATTAATTTACCACAAATGGATCATCTTCAATATCCATATATAGGCATCCTCTTTAGGCATAAGGGTTACTTCATTTTGGGGGTTTTCATAGTCTCTTTCTCTCTCCTATGAGAGGTGCTTGTAGCATCAATAATTTGGCCACTTCAACTACCACTATTTGTGTTAGCTTAGTTAACATGACACGTTTTAAGGATTGGTGTGAAATTATCTATTTTGAGGCCATATCTTTCCCTCCTTCACATATCTTAGAATGGAGTTTTTTTACTTCTAGTTTTCTTGTATTCAACTTGTGATAGGTACAATCTCTTTGTACTTTGGGTTTCTTTTAATTTGTATATGGGTACCTAACATAACCTTATTGTCAAGACCCCTTTATTCTTATCTTAGTTTCACTTAAGGGGGCATTACTATAATATTTTTATTATTTTGGATATATTTATCTTAAGCATAAGTTTGCACATTATTTAAATTTATTTAGGTAGGATACAATAATAAGTAGTAGAATCTATGACATTCTCATATTTTCGTTATCGTCATATATTTAGAAACTTGGATAAGTAATCCCTTGACTTTTGATTTTGTGTCTAATCCTAATCCTCATTAGATTTAGAAAATATAAGGCTATATATTTGTAATGTAAATAATGAAAGAAAGCCATTGTGAACTCTTGCATTTCTTTTGGAGACTAAGGGTAAGGTCCCATGGAGGGGGGCTTCCTAAAAATTTCAGTGGGTGCTGCTAAGATTTTTTAGGAATATTTTAAAGATGGCGGTCCCATGAATTCAATTTTGCAATTCAGCTTAATAGTTTGAGCTCCAAAATTTAAGGAACAAATTGGAGTACTTTTGATAAAAATTAATAAATAAATAAAAATTCTCGCAATTTTTTTTTTAGAAATTTAAAATTTTAAGTGATAGACAAGTGGTAGAAAAAATCCCTAAGCTATAGGGGCAATTTCTAGCCCCGCCTCAATTTCACCTGCTGAAATTTGCAATCCTAAAAGGTAGGGGCTGTTGTTTTTTAGGAAAAGATTCCAATTAATCCTATAGCATAATTTTTTTTGCTTCATGGGACTGCTTGATCCATCAACATAGAAGCCCAAGCACCCCCCATGGGACCATACCATAATTCTATTTCAATATTTTTATTTATAAAGTTTAATAATTCTATTCATTGCACTAGATTTGGTTATACATTTTTAACAGATTCTAAAAGTATGTATCAAGGTTTTCCTCTTTCCAAATCCATTTTGGTCCATTATTTGGAATTATTTAATAGAGGAATTAGGAATCTTCCTAATCTCCTTTCTATAAGCAACACCAATTTTCCATCCTATAATGATACCAAGTTGAAATTTTGGCTATCCAATTATGATCAAGAGATCTTCTAAATTATTAGTAATGGCATCCCTCCCCATATGGTTTACAAAATTGGGTTAACTCCTTCAAGCCCTAGTGGAAAGATTAGAAATGGAATCTTAAAACACTATTTCACAATTATAGACCCTGAAAGGGATAATTATGACTTATGCCTCATTTTCCAATGGTGGAAAATGTAAACCACCATTGGAACCTAGGGCCATTGATAGTTCCAAACTATTTGAGTGATCATTCTTGATCTTAAATTAGTTCATTTTGTATTATGCATTCTTAGCAAGGTATTCCTTTTGGATCTCATTTGTCTCACTAGCAATCTTCAACCCCCATTGTCCTTTCTATGTACAATTAGTATCTCAAGAATAAAATTTGTTTTTACACAAAATCTCAAGAAATTTGGAGTTTGAGACATGACTTGTTCAAACCTTTTCAACTCAATCCCTTCTCATGATAAATGGGTTAGGAAACTAGTCACGTGTCCCCATTTAATTTTGTTTAGACTTAGCATTCTTTCATGGTGGAAGTTCTTTTTATATTATTTGAAAAGAAAAAAATTAGCTCTACTTTCAAGTTGTTTGGTTGATGTTTACTTTTCTTTATACACTAAAGCTATGGTTTTCTCTAATGTGCTTGTGTAGATCTAGTGCAAGCTCACAAAGTTGTGTGCTGGAAGTTACATATCTATAAGAGCTCCTTGATTATTGGAGTAATGCTCACTACATTATTTCTAGAGTGCTAGCTCCTACCTTCTCCCCAATTTATGGGCATAGGTATAGTCATGGTCTTAGTTCTCTTTGTCACTTTTTGCCTCTTCTTTGGGAAGATTTTGTCAAGTTCCTTTGCCTAGAGCTAGCTATTTTCCCTTTTTGTGCTGAGCATCGTATTGAAGTGTAGGAGGAGGAGGGTGCTCTTACTAGCTAAGAGTTTGCTGGTGATGGTTTTTTCCTTACAAATCTATTGGGAAAAGTTGATGATCGTGACCTCCTTCCTAGTGATGCTACTCTCACCACTCAATAGTTTTATTTTTGTTTTTGAATGGTTAGACATTGCTCTTTGTGTGTTTCCATCTTTGTGTGGACATGGACCTACTTAAACTCTAAGGATGTGCCTTATTACCACCCTCATTCTTTTGTGAATACTTTATTATTATACTTTTAGGTAATAGAAAGTGGTATTTGATTTATTCATAAAAAAGGGCATTAATTGCACATTACTTGAAAGAGATAGAATGACACTTGTGTGCATTTGGATTATAAGTTGTACATTACATCTTCTTTCTACTTAGTTTAGAATTAGAATTTGTACATTACAACTTCTTTCTATACAGTTTTAGAATTAGAAGATGTACACTTGTTCATATTCTAAATTACTATGTATTTAAATTGTGTCATGTATTATGTTTTTAGACATAAGCACTACAAGATTATATAAACTCAAACTGTTAAATAAGTTGATAAATACATAATATTTCATTTTGATAGAATAATATTTTATTAGGCGATCTTTATTTGCAATAAACTATATTGACTTACATCTCAACAGAAATTTGATTTTGATTGTCATTATTTATATATTTTTTGAAATGATGAATATTTGTTCACATTTTTGTGTATTAATAACAACATATGTTACTTAAACTATAATTGCCACTATATTACATATTTATTAATGTTTTTATATTTAATTATTATTAACAATATATTCTAATACTAGACCAAATTTATCTTCTACCCTGACAACTGCTAAAATGTACTCAAATATAGTATACTCTCCTTTAAAAGATGGAGAGGATCCCCAAAAAGATCAGCTAAAATATCAGCCGCTGCCACCTCATACAAAGAAAACAACAGCTTTAGGTATAATACAACAGAACCAACAATGAACTCCAATAAACAAAGCTTGAATAATAAATGCAGAAAAAATCAGATTCTTATACTTATACTAACTGGGAATATCATTACAGATATTGGCTGCAGCCAAAAGCTGCTACAAACAAGAACTGTTACATATGGAAACAAAATGGTTAGAACTAGTCCATTGTAAGGTCAAACACAGATCAATCAGTTGCATTTTAGTAATTCAATCATGGGACAAATTCACCCACTTAATTTTCACACTATTATCAGCTAGAAATGGATTCATGAGCTATTAAAAGGCATTGACCTGGACATTCCAAGAAGCAAACTTGGATAACAGGCAGCTTCAATATGGATGTCTTGATGATGTGTAAGTCTTCCTAAGTTATCTGATCAGCCTGGTCTTGATTGTTGGATCTGCACAAACAGTAGACCTGTCACCCATTCTAGTAGTCAGAAAACACTCTTGCTAGATGCCTGGTATCATAAAAGAAGCCCAATATCTTGTTCAGCTCTAAATTTTCCACTGTGGGATCCTCCCTCTCCAAGACAGAAGTTATATACTCAAAGGCAACTTCCTCACAGGGAAGGGTAAGCCCCATTTGGTGATCAAATCCATACTCTTCCTCAGCTTTCTTCAGCAGTATGTGGAACATGGGATGGCTCAAATAAGTTGTGGGTACTACAAATCTGGTCCTTTCACTCCCAACATATACTGCAAAGTGGCCTTTAGGGACATCCCTGGGAAGCCCACCAACTCCATTCCCATCAGAGTCATATGAGAAATATGCATAACCTCTCCTTCCTCTGGGAGAAAGAGCATACCCAATTGCCCTGCTGGCATTAACAAGCCTTTGCAACTTGCTCACTAACTTCTTCACAAGCACAATCTGGGTCATCTTGTTTCCCATCCTTTTAGCCATTCAAATGAGAGTTTCAGAGTATCCCAACTGATATTTAATACTAAAACCAGTTCTGCTCTCCTCCAAGACTCTTGACTTTATATTGTGTATTGAGTAAAGAACTTGATAGGGTTTTAGATATATCTTTAGATGGAACAGAGAGTCGTAGAAGGAGAAACAGTAAACGACAACATCTGTTACTGTTTATTCTGTGTTTTGTGGTTATCAAGAGGCTGCCAAAAATGACATAGATAACATCTGTGGGGAACCGCAGGGAACTGTGGAATGAATAAATACAAAATATTTTTTCCTATTTTCCCAGGCAAGAAAGACTGTGCACCAATTAAATATAGATAGGATGATACCCCATTTGTGACTTGAGGGGGCACACACATTACAATCTCGTGCATGGTTGGCTTCTGGTCTTTTCTGGTTTACTTTGTGCGGACTTTATATGCCATTTAATGTTTTCTATGAAATGCACGGCTTACAAAGCTGAAGTACTTTGGCCAAACTTGACATTGGAAAAATCCTCTTGACCCATTTGAATTGTATTATTCTGTGAACTTCACACTTATGTTTTGTTTTGTTTTGTTTTGTTTTGTTTTTTTTTTCGGTGTATTGAAAGGATTTGAACTCAGCATCTTATAGGTGCTTATAACAAGACTAAACCATTACATTAAACGTTTATTGGCACTGTTAGATAGTGATGCTATTATTATTTTGTTCAATTTCAAATGTCAATTGAAAAATATATAGAATTTAAACCATAAGCTTGTATCACTATTTTATGGACTGTGAAATACTCATAGCAACTATGTTATTAATACATTTTACTTTTGTAAATTTTATAAAAAATATTTTATTTTGATATATACATTCCATTTATATATAAATAGAACTTAAGTTGTAAAACATGGTATTGAAATTTTTTGTCCAAATCTTTTGTAATTATAAGAGTTTTCTACCCTAAAATCTTATAATATAATTTATGGTAATTTAGTAGTTAAATAATATCTGAAATTAAATTTAAATCATAAAATACAAAAGATAAAATATGTTTGATTTTTTCTAAACATTGAATCCCTAATTTTAGTGAATTCCAACAAACATTTTTTATGTTAATTCAATAATATTACCTTACAAATGGTATTGTTATCTGCTTGAATAAACACAGAACTAGTGTTAACATGTGAGAACAATTTAGAACAATATAGAAATAGTACAAACAAAAATCAACTTGCAAGAAAAAGACTCAATACTAAGTTTTCCTCTAGAGAAAATCCAATTTTGATAAAAATTATCAAAGGACTATAAAGTATTCCAATCAATGTCATGGGTATCACAAAAGTGTGACTACCATAAAAAATAATTCATGCTCTACAACTCCTTTTATCATGGTTTGGTAGTTTAGGTGTTTATATTTGTGTGTGTTTTTATCCTTATGATACCCTTGTGCATACTTTGTGTAGCCTAGTACATACTAAGTTAGCATTTGTTTACACCTAGTCTAATGTTGTATCTCTTTGTTTATCCTTGTGTGCTTATGTGTCCCACTTTCCATGTGTGTTTGACCCCTGTGTAAGCCTTTTTTACCTTTTCTAATGTGATTTTTTTATCTCACCTATCAAACATTTATTTTTTTTGTTTTCCCTAATATGTTAGAAAATCTTATTTTACTTTATTTCCCTGATATTTTATACATTATTGATCATGAACACAAAAAACTACTTCTACCTACATCTAGGTAATCTCCATTTCCTTCCCTAGATATTTGATTTATTTAACATCAAAACACATCCACACCATTCAAATAAAGTGCAAGTCTATCCTTCCATATTTTAGCCAGTACAAGTTGAAGATTGTTAGTGGCCACATACTACATTTATTGCATTCACTTCCCAAAAACCTCCTAAAACCTACAAATAGACCCTTTTCCCTTTCATCTCATCATGGAAGTATTATGTTCTTTTTTTTTCCAAATGCTCTTCATCTCTTTCTAATATTTCTTCAATTTTCTTGTAGGGTTATTATAAAAGAGTATCATATAGGAGCTTAAGTTTATAGTATTGGAGCTATGGATTCCTCTCTTCCCTCCCAACTGTAAGTCATCTTGGAGCTTTCTAGCCATTATTGTATACCTGAGTTGGGCCCTATTTTTCCTCTTTCATTATACCTTTATAACCCTCGTGTTTCATTTCCAATCATAAATACACCTTGTCTTGGCATCCTTCATCCCATCTAAGCCCTTAGAATCCATTCTACTATCTTTGTGATATTCAATTTATTTTGTCTTATGTTTGTTTTTCCTAGGTCAAACTTTTTTTCTTTTTTGTATCCCCAAGGGTTTTGTTTTTATAAGAATGCAAAATTACATGGGTAAACTTACATGTTCACTAATGATTTGGTAGTCCTACTCACAACCCTTGTGGTGTATATATTTCTCTTCATGGCTTGTTTTCCTTGATGGAATCCTCCCTAGTGCTTGAGTGCTATGCCCTTAATATTAGAGTACATCAGGTTATGAACAATCAACTTGTGGCTATCATAACTCTTAATTAAGTCATATTACCATAATTATATTATCATTTAGTTAATTAGGTCAGACTGCATGATATCCTAGGAATAAATAACATATATATAGGAGGTAGTGAGTCTTATTTATCATCATATTGTGACTTATGTTCTCATTGGAGATATTTGGAGGTTTGACCCCTCAAAGTGGCCTATTATTCTTAGTTACTATCAAGTATTTGTAGCATATTTCCTATGATATTCTTCTAGTGTGCAAGTTATTCAAGGGTACACAATGATCTACTAAGAGGGGGGGGGGGTGAATTAGTAGATCTAATTAATTTTAAAACTCTTAACTTCAATATAAATATATGAACATGAAACTTGAATCTTCACTACTACTAATTAAAGACTTATCATGAACACACACATCCACACAAGAGAACACCAAATATATGTGGAAACCCAAGATGGGAAAACCATGGTGAAAATAGCTACTTGGATCTACTATCCAAATCTAGCCTCACAAAGTAAATGAATCTTACAATATGAAGTAGGTGTAGGTGTTGGTATAGAATAACTCTACACCATGCAAGATTTGGTTGAAGATTATAGCCACCCAAGATCTAGGTAGTTCATGAAAGAACAAGAGGGATCAATATGCAATGCTCAAGATTTCAATAGAATTAAATATAATAGAATTGATTTAGAAATGAGAAACCTGTGGTTAAATAGCCAAGGTGAGACATAGGATTAAACAAGATTATGATGTTTCTTAGTCCTATGTCATGTGACAACTTATCATAACTACCTAGGACACATGTGTTAAAAGTAAAAAGATAAGATAAGATCTTATGACAACTAACACCTTCTAGAATGATTCCCTCCTAGGACCTAAGTAAACTTAACATGTAAATAAGACCTAAGTAACTAATGACTAGATAGGTAAAGCACCTATTTACACCAACACCCCCCTTAAGTGCAACTTAGGGAGTAGTTGATCATTATGCAAATGACACAAGGATGGGTCTCAATTATGAAGCCATGTTAGGTATGCATGTATATATGCAATGAAATCTCTCATAAATGGAGAAAAGGAGAAAACCAAGTGGGATAAAAATCCTTCCCAAAAGAGACATGAAAATAAAATGCTCTCAATAATGTATGAGAAGGACAAAACCCCATTCGAGGAAAAATAACCCCCCAGAAGAGAGAAGAAGAAGAAGAGAGACCATACAGCCCCCCCCTCAATGTTGAGTCCCCTACAATGATGGTAGAAGCTCAATAGTGAATGTTGAAGATGATCCAATCTCACCAAATATTCCTCCCTTTAGGAAGAAACAAAACCAAGATGGTATGTAGGATGTCTTCTCATTCCTGAAAGGAAGATGCAGGAAGATAGATGATGTGTAATTTCCTCAAAGAATGCTCAAGTGTCTCCATGTCAATGCCAAAACATGTCACACTCTAAAAAGGCGTTCTAGGCCACACTATAGAAGAAGAAAATTAGGTGATCTCACAATAATGGGTTACACTTTTTGGCCAAACTTAACATTGAAATCAATATTTTTCACCAGATCTTCACTTTCTTACACCTATAGCAACTAAACTATTAAGAATTTGAAGATGAATCAAACTAGTGATTTGTGAGATTTTGTGTGTAGATTCTAATTATATATTTTTCTAAAAATGTGGAAACACAAGCATCCTCAAGTACAACAGTAGATGAAGGATATGGAATATCAACACATGTCACTAGATCCTTAGTAGATGAAACAATACCAAGATTCAAATGGCCATACTAAATCTCCTCAAAGGTGTCCACACTAGATGCCTCAATGTGAACATTTGTCAAATCATTAAGAGAAAAATATGAGAAGGTATAGACTTGATATTGTTGAACAACCTCCCTAACTACAACTATATCTTTGCTATGCAAATACTGGATTATGACATAATCTGGTGTGAACTCAACACTCTTTCTTCCTCCACCGTATTTGATCTAATAGATAGAAAGAATATTGGTTGACAATGATGACACACAAAGAACATCATTAAATGCTTTGTCATCCATGTGAATGGATCCCTTCTCACAACATGCATATATGTGTTGTTAGCCATTAGGATGTGTGGTGATGAATAATTCTCAAACAAAGAGATCATACTCTTTGATGAAGCCATGTGTTGTGAGGCTCCTAAATCAAGTATCCCCTCATTGACTCAAAATATGTAATTGGAACAAGTGATTTCCCCTTATTTCTATTGTACTTTGAAGAATTAGATGAACCATTTAATGATGAAGATCATTGATTTCATGCTTCTTAAGAAGATGGTTCAACTCATCAACCTATTTTGAATAACATTGATGTTCATCATGCCCTATTTTCTTACAATATACACATGTAGGGTTCTTCTCCTTAGATGATTCCCCTTTAGAGGGAGAGGATTTAGATTCTTTATGTGGCTTGTTCTTTTTCTTCTTTTGCTTCTTATCAAGATTCCCTGATTGTTTATGTACCTTAGAATCAGTAGCCAACAATGCTTATATGATTTAGAAGACTTGATTAGACCCATGTTCATTAACATAGCTTCCTCTTAGGTTAGGAGATTTGCAAATTCATCAAAATTAGGATCAACATATGATGCTCCCATAGAAATTTGATGGGTATGAAAGCCAAAAATAAACACTAAATACTTAGGACCAAGATTGGATAACACATTCAAAATCAATTGTAAATACTCCTTATATTGTAATATTTTAGCTATGTTCTTAGTTTCTTAGATTTTGAGATGAGGTCTTGGATGTGTTCAAAAAAATTCGGATCAAGATTGATCAAATCATTATGAATCTGGTATCCTCTAATCTTATTTGTTTTACCATACAATTTCTCAAAAGCCTCCCAATCCTCTGTTAGTGTTTTGCATGATTCAACATGAAATTCTAAATCAAATGAGACTAATGAAGATATGCATACAAGTGTTTTCTCATAATTAATCTCCCATCTTTCCAATTCTTTAGCATCAGTAGGTTGAGAAATAGTCTCCTTTAGATAGCCTAAAAGACCCTTCCACATGAGATAATTCCATACTAATTTTCTCTATGTAGAATAACTATATGGAGTTAGGAGTTTAATTTGATATTTCCTCATTTGCAAGAACAAAAACCAAGCAAAAAAATGCAATCAACCATTGCACGATTACCCCCCAAATTACTCAATACTGAAACCCCAACTAATATATGATTTGTGGAATTTTATACTTAGTGTGATTATATGTGCCACTTTTCAAAAACAGTGAAATGGACTTGATCTTAGTGTATATATATTGCCAAATTTAGCCACAAGATCAAAGTAATTTTTTCAAATAGAATGGGATCAATTTTATCACACCACTAAAAAGTACAAAAAAATGTATGCACTTAAAAAAAATCACCCAAAAATGTTACCATAGGAGCAAGAACAGAGCCTCAAAATTTTTGAAAATGAGAATGGCTCAGCAACACCTCTAAGAATCTACAATTTCTGGAAAAGTTGGGCACCAAAATAAAAAACCAATTATACCACTGCATAGAGCACAAAACTTTCCCCAAATAAAAAAAAAATCTCACAAAAAGGAGGTCCTGAGCCCAAATTATGGCCGTTCGAAGTTCAACTACCAAAATCAAAACTCAAATGGTGAGGAGGACCCAAAATTTTTAAAAGTTCTAGTGTCACTACTGACGCGGTGATGATGTCAACCAATTATGAGGTTAAATTTTATGGAAGGAATATTCTATTAACCCATTGAAATATTCTATGAGCAAAATATTCTAGAAAATATTCTCCTAGATTGATCATTAGGGAATCTTGATGGAATATTCTTGTTTACTATCAAGTTTTAGTTTGTCAACTGGATGGAAATATCATGGTGGTCATTATCAAGTGGGGGTTGTGGGGCCTACATGACTCACCCTATGCACACCATATGGCACCTCCTACGTTAGTGAGAATGACTCGTGTGTGCAGGTTTACAAATTGCAAACTGTAAAGTCTACGACTATAGACTTGTTTTTATATTTTTTTAAAAATCTAAAAATTAAAATTTTTCAATTTTTTTTTATGAAATATCCAAAAATATTTATAAAAATATTTTTCACTTGTGATGTGACTTGTGACCAAATTGGTCAATTTTTCTGCCGTACGACTACACGATTGTACAGTCGGTCATACGACTAAACTAGGAGAAATTTTCCTTTGAAGCCCAAGGAAAAATGCTTAGATTTAGGTGATTTGATAGTCAATATTGGGGTTTCTAAGCCTCCTAGATGTGATGGAAGGGTTGGATTTGACCTAAAATGCTCCAAAATTGTAGCTACCTTTTGGATATGGTAGCCATAGTTCAACATCAAACCCTCGTAGATTTGGCCTCATATGTCCAATTTGGATGAAAAAAATAGTAAAATTAACTTTCTCAAACCATCTTATCTCATTGGTCAGCTCATATTTGCACCAACAAGCTTCAATTTGAACTTGCAATAGAAATCCACAAAGAGGAAACCCCTAAATTTGGTATTTCTTTCAAGCTCTTATGATTCTCTAGATCATCATTTGATGTAAGAGAAGAGCATACTCAATTTTTCAAGATCCACCAAGATTTGGAACCTAGATATAATAAAAACTAACAAGAAGAAATTCCACAAGTTCTAATACCATGTAAGAGTTGTTATAAAATAACTCTACACCATGCAATATTTGGTTGAAGATTATAGCCACCAAAGATCTAGCACTTGATGAAATCACAAGAGAGATCAATATGCAATGCTCAAGATTGTAATGGAATCAAATCCAATATAATTTATTACAAATGAGAACCCCTTGGTTATATAACCAAGGTGATACATAGGATTAAACAAGATTATGACAAGTGTCTCAATCCTATGTCATGTGACAACTTATTATAACCACCTAGGACACATGTGTTAAAATTCAAAAGATAAGATCTAATGAAAACTAACATCTTCTAGAAATATTCCCTCCTAGGACTAAGTAAACTTAACATGGAAATATGACCTACTAATGATTATATAGGTAAAACACCCATTTACACCAATAGTAGGAACCAACCTACTAGAGACACCAATCCCAATTATAATTTTAGGCACCAACCTACCAGATACACTAATCCCCAATATAATGAACTAAGCAACAACTGTGCAAGTAGAACACCACTCAGGTAAAGAAATACAATAATGAGGCTTACATACCTACAATTCTAATTACACAACTTACAAATAGTTTGAACTTATTTAGATGCTCTGCCACACTTCTTAAGATCTTCTGATACTAGCACACTATAGACACATACTCAAACAATTATCTCCTTGTATATTTACTCACCACCTTCTTCAAATATACTTCACATTGTGCATATGCACAACAGATGATTATATACAAGAAATCACATAAAAAATTACTCCATTTTGGCTAGGTGTCTACAAATAACTAGGACAACATCACAAGGTGGACCTAATTTCAAATTTCATGAACCGTGTAACATGTTGGTCCAATTTTTTTTTTTGTGGTCAAAAGAACATGATGTTGCATGCTTCCACAATAACTTTAACTAGGTCCTATCTTAATACCACGTGCTAATTTTGAATGTTGCATGTTACTAGTTGTTACCACACAGTTCATGAACACCAATTGGTTGAAATACAAGCACAAAGAGCCTTTTGTCATTTCAAGCTTCTTGCATGCTAAACACATCCTCTAGAAACTCTAGAATATGATAGAATATGTATAGAAATACTCTCCATTCAAACTGCAAAGTCAAACATGCCTTCTAAACATAATTTTATTACCAGATAAATCTCTCTTCATTGGAATGTACTAAATTGAAATATTTCGTTACAACTTTCAGAGTCACCTCTATCATAGTGAATAGATGCATGCATGATATTGCAAGTATGATTACACTTATCTTCTGACATAGCTAGCAACACATATTTCTTGAACTCAAAATGATATGATAGTACAATTACCAACACAAATAGGTATGATAGTACAACTCTTGAAAAGATAGTGCCACCTATGATCATATCTCCTTTGACAACCATACACACCTTTGACATTAATGAAAACTTTTGTTCAACAATCTCCCCCTTTGGAATTGAAGGAAAACAACAAAATATTGGTGACACATGAAGAAAAATCTGTGTCTTCTCCCCATTAAGTTTCTATTTCTTTCCTTATAGGATATAGAATTTTGAGTTCTACTTCTCCACTTTTGACATCAATGGCAAAGGTCTACAACTATTTCATTACAAGTGGTATCAGAGCATGATCTTGGCATCACAAGGCTAGGCATTTTTTTAATATTGGAGGTCATTTTAAGAAGATAATATCTCTTTGATTTGGTGAATTTTCTCTAATTTCTAACGAGTTTTTGAAGAACGTATTCAAGAAGCTATAATCTATTTTTCGGAGGAATTGGAGCAAAATTGACCTAATTATTGTAGAACTAGGGCTTCTTCCCAATATTTTGGAAAGTGCATATCTCCCAAATCTTGAAGAATTGGTTCCTAATTTTTCATGGGTTTTTGAAGACTTAATAGATGAAGATAAAGTCTAATTTTTAGGAAATTGAATCATAAATAAGTGAATTATTCCAATATTATGATTTTCAATAAATTCGCTCTCAAGGCTGCCAATTTGCTTATTTATTAGATTTTTTCCTAAGTAAGTGGTATCTTGGCCCTGGTAAGTTACAACAAAAAATTTAGAGAGTTTAAGTTTCATTTGTGTGGTGTATTTCAAAATTATTGGTTTCCATCATAACGAGGCCTCAAACAAGAGGAAAAAAGAATTTTGTCACACCGAGAAAATATCTTGATAAGGATGAGGTAATAATAGAGAATATTACTCCCAATGAGGAAATCAACAAGGTCAAGGAAGACATTTCATTAGTGGAGATGGAGATGAGTGGCCTAAGAGGAGATATATTAGACATACGAAGCATGTTAAGTGCTTATATGAATGAACCAAGAAAGGAGGTCTCAAGCAATCAAGGTGAATCATCTAGGTCAACTACTCTTACCAAATGTTAATACTCATATAGGATCTAAGAATTTGATACCAAAGGTGGATATACACAAGTTTGATGGAAAGGATCCACTAACATGGATAAACCAAATGGAGAATTGTTTTTATGAACATCAACTCCCAAATTGACAAAAGGTCATAATGGATTCCCTATATCTAGAATCAGATCAATTCATTTGGTATAGATGGATTTGTACTCATTGATAGAAAAAGGATCTCACTATCTCATGGTCATTTTTTACAAAGGAGCTCCAATCATAATATGGAAACAGTGTGACATAAAACTTCTTCAGCCAACTAGCTAAAATTCAACAAAAAAGATTAGTCAAGGATTATATTCAATAATTTCAAAATATATTCTTAAGAGGGAATATAATTACTAATAATTGTTACAAATATGAAGACATTGTCATTGATTTCAATTGGTTGTTGTTGTCATTGGTGTCAACTATGCCATGGAAGTTGGTTATTGATTGTATATATTGAGGATATTGAAAAAATTGTAATAAAGAAGGTTCGTGTATGCTTCAGGATGTGCTTTGTATTGCTACTATGTTTGCATAGATCTAAGGTAGTGTTCATGATTGTTGGTAGTTGCTATATCTAGAATTTGGGCTTTTGGATCATTGTACATGTATACATTGGAATTTATCCTACTCTAAATGTGCAAAACAACTTAAAAATGTGAATGGTAAAAGACCAAGGACACCTCAAGATTAACCAAAAGAGTGATAAACAATAAGGAAAATGAATAAAATAAGATACAAACGATTTCACCTTCCTTGTTGTTGATATCTCTTTGATTGACCCTTGCTTGGAATGATTTGTGTGCTCCTTAGATCATTGCTTGAGTGACAAAATGCAAGATTCAATGTGCAAGATGATTAAAAGAGATGGCTAAATGATGGCAAAGGATTGAAGATGTAAATTGGAAACATGTAATTATGAAAATACAAAGTGTTGAAAATGCCCTTGAGGAGGGGGTATTTATAGGAGAATTTGAATTCTCTAGAGAATTCAATGGTCAAGATTGATCCAACAAGGTCAAGATGAAGGGCTATGGTGGGTTGAGAACCACAAGCCCTCACATCTTGACACGTGGAGGGTGAAGTGGCCAAGGGGATATGAGATGGAGGTGACTTGTCAAAAAGGTACATGAGGTGGAGGAAGGACAAGCACCTTGGGGAGTGAGAAGATTTTCACAAAAGGGGATTTCTTGTCCCCAAGTGGGAGTGAAAGGGACATTTGAGGAATTTTGGAATTCCTCAAAAATTTACATGGGAAAAGGAAAGGTGGTTGGGGATATAAATGTGAATTAAAAATTCACATTCTTAGGAGAATCTAAAGGATAAAAGGTGGGCTCCAAAAGGTGGGACTTGGTCACATGTGGAGATTGTGACAAGTCCAAGGTTCTAGAAGCCTTGGGAGGACAAAATGTGAATTAAAAATTCACAGGGAGGAGAGAGACATGGGATGAATAAAAATTAAAAATTCCTTGGGGGATGGGGAGAGTTGACTAAGGTAATAATTAGGTTTAACTAATTGTGGTAGAGAGGATGGTAGGGGTTAATGTGGTTAGAAGCAATTTGCAAAAAGTTGGAGGATACTTGACACATCTAATCAAGTTAGGCATGTACACATCCCTAATGAAGAAATTAGGAGATAGATTAGGATTAGATGAAAATGACATGTGAGGAATTAAATAAATGTAATATTTATTTAATTTATTTGATGAAAAGAGGATTAAGGAGGGTAAGGTATTTAATTGTTAATTAAATACCTTAGGGATTTAGCAGAATTAAAGATATTAATTAAATAATAGTAATATTACTTAATTAACTCGGATAAGAGGATGTTTAGACGAAAAGTGATAAATTTGGATAAATTAAGTGTCCAAATTTGGATGTCTACATTTTTCCCCTCTTTGAGATGGTGTTACGAAGTAGCATCATTTCAAAGAATATTAAAAATAGAACCTAGAAGAAGATGGTTAGATTGGAAAAGATGCCCCAATCATCAAAGAGATGACTAGGAAGAAAGACGATGGGGGTGAAGATGAAGAGTAGGGATTGAGGATGCCCCTTCGAGAGGACATGCGGGTTGAAAAGAACACGTGTGTGCTCTCGAAATAGATGATGTGATGCAAGGGGAGATGAGGAAGATGATGCAAAGTGATGGGTAAGAGAGAAGGAGAAGCGATAGGAGAAGCAATAGGAGATGGATGAAGCACAAATGGATTTCAAAAGGTGATGTTGCTCCAGTCAAGGTACAAGCCAAAATGGGTTGATGATGGATGGAGTGTTGTCAATGAGGGAATGAAGGATCCCGAAACAACACGAAGATAGGGAAGGATACATCCCACTGAGTGGTATTGATGAGGGAAGGATACATCCCAAAACACCACTAAAGGATAGGGAAGAATACCTCCTAATGATGACGATGAAAGTGTTGTTGATCATGGAAGGATACATCCCAAAACAACACCATAGGGATAGGGAAGGATACTAATAGATGATGATGATGAAAGTGTTGTTGATGAGGGAAGGATACATCCCAAAACAACACCAAAGGGATAGGGAAGGATACTAATAGATGATGATGATGGGTCAAGGCTAGTAACGAGACTGGGGACAAGACCAAGGATTTGATTAGGTGATTTTTGCGAGATTGAACAGATGAGGAGAAGATTGATATGTGAGATGGAGAGAAGGATTTGAAGATTTGGTTTGATATCTAGAGATTTGGACGGTAGATGGACTAAAGCTCAGATTAGGGGTTTGGTTAAGCTCAGGTTGGGATAAGATTAAGGCTCAGATTAGGATTGGATTGAAGACTAGAATGATTGAAGGATATGATTGGAGTGATTCTACACCAAGTTATAGGGTTTAAAGGGCGTAAAGTGTTGACAATCAAATTTTTCCCAATTTGGCAATTGTCAAAAATTGTCAAATTTTGCCATTTTAGGAAACCTCATGGAGAGACATTTGGGAGTCCAAATTTTTTCCAATAAATACCCAATATTGAGATAGGATGAATTTCCAACTAACATCCCAAATTCGAGATATGCATTTCGAGTTATGAGCGAAAACAATTTTTCAAAATGTTGGAAAAAAACACTAAATTAGGATTTTGAGGGTCAAGATGAAACTTTGAGGCCTCAAAAATGGGTCAAAATGGGTTCCAACGATTTTCAAAGTAGCTGGAAATCCACTCGTTATCGCGGAACGCAACTACCCATCAAATTTCAGCTCAAACGGACACCCGAGTCAAAAGTTATGGCCTTCGGAAGTGTCGGTGGAAAAATAAAAAATCAATTTTTAAAATTTCAAGACATGGGTTTTGTTCGGGAGCAAAAATAAGGAACTGGGTCGGAATCGATTTTTTGAAAAAGAGAGTAAAAATGTGCATTTGGAGGGATCAAAGGTT
>VDFB02391990.1:0-42650 GCA_007258455.2 Sequoia sempervirens | reverse complement strand
ATAATTAGGATCAAGAATGATGATAATGATGGATGATTATGATTAGGATGGAATGATTTAAAGGAGATAACTATGATGATTAGGGATGTAATGATTGAGATGGGAATAAATTATTAAGATAAGATGAAGAATGAATAGGATTAGTAGGGATAATTTATTGGGAATTAGTGTTCACATAGTTTTTGGAAATATTTCATTATAGGATGTATAAGATAATAGTTTATTAGGTTGGTTATGAGTGTTGGGAATATCACATCATTACCATAGATTATTTTTTATTTGGCTGTAATTATTTGTTTGCATGTATTATGAGTTGTTAAAACAACTCATATCTTTAACAAGTTGTTATAGATAGTCTCCTATAATATAGGATATTTACATCCTATATATATGTAAATGTATTGAATGAAAATGAAGAAGAATTATTATTTTTTACGCAAAAATAATTATCTTTTGTTTTCTCTACCTGAATTCTAATATGGTATCAAAGTAGGTTTGGGCTTAACTCTCTCACAAGATGACCTAAGAACATGAGAGAACCTTGAATAATAATCCTATATAGATCTAGGATTAGTTAACATAGGGGAGTAGATATAAGTAGTCACATGTGGTGTGGCATTTTTAAGCTCAGGTTCAATTTCTTGTTTGGTGTGCTTGGAAGTAGATGCAGACTGTGAGGAGAGGTTGAATTCCAAAGTAGCAATGCAATGTCCAAACTGCAAGCATATAGAGCATGGCCAATGGCTCTATTCTAGTGGATGTCATCCACATGAAGAGTTCACAGTTGAAAATTTAACAAAAAATGAATACCAATATGACATGTAGTACAATGAAATGGGGTATCCACGATTGGTGACATGTTTGGTTCCCACACATTTTTTTCTTTTGAAGTACATCATCGTAATTGGCTTGTACTACCTAGAATGGACTCTGAATGCCTCCAAAAGACAAGAATTTTTGCATTATCCATGGTTTTGTAGTTGCCATCTATTAGGTTAGTATTATCATTCTTATAGAAAGAAAACAACCGAGGAAGAGATCTTGAATCAAGATTAGGATAATCATAATATCATGGCTCTAAATGGCATTTCATCTCTTGTCTATCATTTCACCTAGTTGATATTTTTTTTCTCTATGTAAGTCTTGAGAGAAGCTATGATATAATTGTATTGGATTATAAAAATGGCTGGAAAGACAAATACTTTTTCTTTTAAGGTGGAGATCAATTAGTTGATGAGTTTGATTAACAATACATTTTACAACAACAAGGACTTTTTTCTCAGAGAACTAATCAACAATTCTTCTAATGCCTTGGATAATATTTGATTCAAAGAACTGATGAATAAGATAAAACTTGATTCTTACCCAAAACTATTTATTAATATCATTTTGGACAAGGCCAACAACATGTTGATCATAGTTGACACTGGTATTGGCATGACCAAATTTGACCTTATCAACAATCTTGGTACTATTGCTCAATATGGCACCAAGGAGTTTATGGAAGTGTTGGCTACAAAATATGATATGTGAAGGGTGTTTATCATGGAAAAGTGTGAATATATTATTCTAGATTCTATAGGATTTGTGAAGGGGGTTGTAGACTCTGAGAATATTCCCCTTAACATATTTCATGAGACTTTCTAGCAAAACAAGATTTTGAAGGTCATCTGGAAGAACTTGGTTAAGAAATTCATGGAAATGTTCTCTAAAATTGTAGAGAATAATGAGGACTACTCCAAAATCTATGAGGCCTTTGCTAAATACATCAAGTTATGTTTACATGAAGACAAATAAAAGTACATGGAATTGACAGATTTGCTGAGATACCACTCCACAAAAAGTGGTGATGAAATTACTACCCTGAAGGATTATGTCACCCACATGAATGATGGACAAAAGGAAATATTATACATTAATTTTTTATGATTATTCTATTTTGACTAAAGGTAATGTTGTGGATGTCATGCGATGATTTCTAAGTAGTAGAATTCATGCATCTCCAGTGTTTCTTTGCTGAGATGAGAAGAAGGAGAATGCTGATGCATAGGTTGATCACCCAAGTGTGGAGATTGGATATTCCATTTGATTTGATTATGGTAGCAAGGGGTAAAATATCTTAGATTGTACTCAAGTTTTATTAGTTTTACAATAGTAGATTATTATTAATAGTCTATTGTTGTGTCAACATGTAGAAGTGTTAAAATTTTATAAATCTAAAATCTAAAAAAAATTGTGTCAATTGGCATGCATGATCGGTGGTATCTGACACTCCTTGTAATAATTTCACATCAAGGGGGGAGAATATGTTGTTTCCTCACAATTGACAAAATGATCTTCAAAAGTAAACTTTCTAAGTAGAAAATTAATTGGAGGTGTTAGAACTGTAAAATTTTGAAAATTTTACAGTTGTTTATATTCATGAGTTTCCAAAGATTCCCATACCATAAGCATAAGAATCCACTTTCCATATCATTTTTTCCCATATTCTATCATTTGGTCCCAAAGAATTCACCTGGCCTTGAGCATTTCAATGTATAAATCATATTAGCAAGAGATGATATAGGTCTCGTCGATCCAAGAAGCATTTTATACTAACGCGTGTCTTTTGTAGTCTATCAACAAGAGATCGAGAATGTTATACTAATGATATTGTAGTTGAAGATACACATCAGGAAAAAAAAATTCAGAGTCTCAGTGAAGGAATTGTCCTATCGGCAAGACAATATGCATTGGGGTGAGTCATATCAAGCCTATTTGTGTCTCACTGATCAAAGAAATACAGACACATTGGTGAGAAAATTTTCATCGGTATGACTCACAGCAAGCATATATGTGTCTTACCGATGAAATGCAAAGAGATATGTCGTTGAGACAAGAGTCATCACAGTAACATCCTATAGTGTTCATTTGCTCTTGCTAACAAAGCAATGATAGATTCCATCGTTGTCATCAATATGAAGTCTTGGAGTTCCGCCGACCCCTAGAGTCACAGTGATATGTTTGATTATTGGCGAGATAGGCTTTGTTAGAGAGATCTAGGAAGCTCATGTTGAATGAAGTTCCATCGGTAGGAAAACCACTATGTCTCGGTGATCAGAGTTGACTAAGGATAAATATCAGTAGAACAAAATGTAAGCGGAGGAACATCTTCTTGACCTTCAATGCCACAATGATACACTCATGATTGAAGGGATAGCTATCGGTGAGACTCAACACATTGATGAAATTGCATGATATCAAAGCAATATAAAATCTATGGTAGTCAGAGAGACTCAAAAAATCGGTAGGACTACAAGATAACTTGGTGATGGAAGTGAAGGTATTGATAGGCTATCGAGGAGACTCAGAACATCGATGAGACTATGGGACACCAAAGTGATATGTGATCTGTGGTGGTTGGAGTAACACTGAATGTCGGCAGAACTACATGACATCATAACAGATATCTATTGGATGTTAGTAAAAGCCTGAATGAAAGGACTACCCGATATTTGAATACAAATGGATGCGAATTTTCATATAACTGGTGTATAAGCACTCATTTTTGATAGAGAATGAGGTGGAGAAAAATATAGTAGATCAGAATGTTTATATTTTTTACTATGATGCATGTAAAAAATAATGAAGATTTCAATTTAATTCATTTGCTTTGGTGGCATTTTTCTGGTTTTAGTTGTTTGTTGTGTTAATTAAAAGTATTGCTGAAGTTGTCTACAAGGTTGATCTTTTCTAATTGTTTAAACTAATATATTAAGGATATTTCTTAGTTTATTATTGCATACTTGTTGTATTTATATGGTTGGATTAATTGGGTCTTTCAAGGAATCTTGTTTGGATCATTAAGAAGAACTCAGTAGTCACATTCCTGGATGTTTATACCAGTTATAAACTTAAACCTATATTCCTAACAATTTGAGTTTTTTCCAGAAAGAAGTTATTCATTTCAGATTTTCATTTGACTCCGTGCACCCAATAAGGCACTAGTATCTACCATTCTACTATTTAATTTCATTCATTTTATCATATGAACACATTAGATTTTTTCATTGATATTGAATATATAATTTATACCAATTTAGAACTCATTTATCCACTCCTATTTTCCAGTGTGGGTAAATTGCTTTAGGAAATAAACATTGGTCAAGTCTACTTCATTATTGTAGGTACACCTACCTAGGTCTAGCAACACCTGAAGAGTAGAAGGTCTAAATCATTTGGCCTTGTCTATTACCTTGAAACGTATCAAGAGATCATTGGTAACCCCTTGAGGTATTTTGCCTGCATTTTTGAAAGGTAACAAATTGGCAACTCTACTAGGGAGTTATTGTAGGATATCCGGTTGAAGATTATAATATAGAGTAATTGAAGAAATATTGATAGTCTGATAAGTTTCAGAAGGAGTGATTCCACTGGGGAGAAAATCAAGATAATTTCATTTTTCTCACTTTTAACAAAGTGAGTGGTGACTCTAACAAGAATATTGCATCAATTCAACATGAATGGTAGAAGATCCCAATATAAAGGAGGTCCTGTTAGAGGTCCTAGTGGCAGTAGTAAGTGGACACATAAGGATGATAAGGTTGATATGTGTAAGAAGATAAATGATGACATGTGCATAATGAACAAAGACAAATCATCAAGACCACACTATGAGACATATGACCGTTACGATACATGGAGAGATAATTCAAGTACAAAACCTTGTACCCATGAAGAACAAAGAAATAATTTTTATAATCCTTAGAAATAGGTAGATTTTGATGCTAAACTCGAAGCTAAACGGATTACATGTCAACAAGAATATGATCAAAGAATGGAGGGTAATCAAATTAAGCCTATTGATCATGTAATTCCTCAAGAAAATTATGAGTTCTCAACTTGTGAGGAAGTAGAAGCACAGTTCAAGTTTCATAAACAAGAAGTAGAAAGAGTAAAAGCTAAACATGAAAAGAACCAAATGATAAAAGCAATCCAAGACTTGAAATTGCAGGAAGCTCAAATTAAGTCTTAGACAACTAATC
The DNA here is from genome assembly GCA_007258455.2 of Sequoia sempervirens. Classification (NCBI taxonomy): domain Eukaryota; kingdom Viridiplantae; phylum Streptophyta; class Pinopsida; order Cupressales; family Cupressaceae; genus Sequoia; species Sequoia sempervirens. Next base: position 37,626 of record VDFB02391990.1, on the reverse strand, counting down.
TTCCAAAATATAAACTGGCTCATAAGCAAGGAAACAATTATGCAGGGCCTTCATATCAGCCAAAGGTTCCTCATAATTAGATGGGAAATCAATACAGATAGCCAAACTATCCACCATATGTTGCATCAGAACATACAAAATGGGAAACCACCTCATAGTCATCAATATATGTCATACAATAATCCAGTGTACCAGTATCAACACTTGCATAACCCTCCCCCTCAACAATACACAACAATGATCAAACAATTTGATTTAATAGGGTTTCAATTATACCCTTACCCTATGGATAGTAGTTGGAGAAGTCTTGTTCCTAAGTTTACAGGGAGTAGTGCAATTACTAGTGAAGACCATCTGAGGAACTTTAATGCTTTTTTCCAAGACTTGTATATATCATATGAAGATTTACATATGAGGTTGTTCATGATGTTGCTCACCAAAGAAGCTAGGGATTGGTTCAATAGCTTGCCAACAACCTCTATTGATTCTATTCAAGAATTTTAGGATCGATTTCTTGAACATTATGGAAATCCATGTGCACTAGATGTTGCTTTACATGAACTAGTACGGATTCAAAAAAAATAGAATCAGTCAATTTATGATTTTAACTGAAGATTCAAAATATTACAAAATAAGATACCACCTGGGTCAAAGTTTCTAGACTCTGCAGCATTGAGTATTTATTTGAATGCATTTGATCCAAAAATAGGGTATGAACTAAGAAACAAGTTTCCAAGAGATTTAGTTGAATCCCAAAAGATAGCACTGACCATTGAAAACAACAAGAAAGTTGCTGGGATGATTAGTAAAAGAGACAATCCTAAGGTTCCTCAGCGAGTCAATATTTACCAGTACAAACAAGAGAACACATATAGAAATGAGAGGCCTCGGTTACATGACATTCCCTACAATACAAATTGGAAGGATGGAAAACCTATAATGGATATACCCAGGAAAAAAGAAACACCTGATCCATTAAGGAAGAAGGGGGCGTATATGGTCAATAGTAATATTTGGTGTGAAGGTTGTAATGGGCCACACTCCCCAGACCATTTTGTTGTAGCCCAGGAAATGAAAGAAGAAGGGATGCTAGTGGGTGACAGTGGAGAGGATCACAGTGTACTTGACCTCAAATTCCTTTCACCCTACTAAGGAGGAATATTCATCTTTAGAAGATGAAGGTTGTGAGTACGATGTTTCAAATCAAAGGTGCAATGTCCACATGGCTGAACAACAAGTTTTTTCTGATTCTAAAGAAAGTTATGGGTATGTGTAGGATCATCATGGAAAAAACAGGCCCTTAAGTGGCAAAAAAAATAGAAAAATTAGAGTTAGGCAACTTGACGTAAAAATTTGAATAAGTTATCTATATTATTTCAAAAATATGTAAGAAAAGAATATGTATAAAATTGAATGTAGTTTCTAAACTACTAGGTTTGTTTAAAAAAAAAATCTATTTCGTGAAAATTTGAAATTTCAATGCAATAGTACTTAAATTTTAGGGAAAAAATAAGAAGTAGGTGTCTGTATGACCACCCTAACCACAATAAAATGATAATATTTTTTTAAAATATTTTAGATATAAGTATAGGACTCATGTCTCAATGTGATGCATATTTTGTTGTAATTTTTGGCCAAGTAAATAATTAATTATGAATTTTTTATTACAACCTTTAAAAAATATAAAAAAATCATATGTCTGACCATCTTAACTTGGTTAAAACTTCATGAAATTCAAATTTTCTTTTTTTAATCCTATAGTATGCGAAGCATAGAATGTGACACATGTTTTGGATTCAAAAAATGTGATATCATTTGAAATCTATAGATTTTTTTCAATCAGTCTATCAATCAACACTTTAGTCATAATTTGAATAGAGAATAAATAATAATTAATTATTAATTCAAAGTATAGCATAATTTATATTAGTGGAAAGATGAGAATCTCCTTTAAAAACCCTTTTTGTTTCATCAATTTTGGGTAAAAAAAGAGTCATCAGCCACATAACCATCAGATTGCCACTTTTTGGCCCATCATGATCCTACATATACCCTTATGCAGAACAATACTCTGTTGAGGTGCCTACTCAAAGCGATATAAGGAGACCCAATGAAGAGGAAATAAAGAGGTTAACCTTTGCTACAGTTGAACGAGCAAAGAGAAAGTATTGGTTAAGAAATACAAAAGTGAATGAAAAGGAAGGTGCTCCAAAGGGAACACTCATGAAAGATAGAGAGATAACACCAAGAGTTTTGAAGAGGAAAAAAAAAGAAACATGATAAGAATGAACAAAAGTTTGTTCAAAAGGAGGAGGATAAATATTTATACAAAGAAAAGCAGAAACCTATCCAAAAGGAAGAAAATAAAGAAGAAGCATCATAGCAAAAGAAAATAATTAAGGCGGAGGGTTCTTCATTTGACTTTTCTCAGGGTTTATCTCAGGTAAAAATGTTTGTCCCATTGCTCGAGATGATGAGAATTAAGGAGTATAGGGATAGTGCAATTCAATTGATATCAAATTAAAACAAGAAAAGTACAAGTTCTGAAAATCAGATGGCCACTATAACAGTTAACAAGAAAGAGAAAGTGATTGTCCCTGAAGTGTGTCTGAATGATGTATTGGTAAGTTCCCCACAAGTTGAACCATTTTTCACCACACTGCTTATAAAAAAAACTATTGAGGAATTGCATGATAGACTCTAGCCTTGCTATCAATATCATGCTAGTAAGAGTTATGAAACAACTTGGTATGTGGGTAGATACTAATGAAGGGGAGTGTTATGCAATGGATAGCCGACCTCTTCCAATAGTAGGTGTTATGAAAGATGTTGAAGTCAAACTAGCTACCTATCCTCAGGTGGCATAAAATATAGATATAACTGTAATTGATACCCCTTCTTATTTTGGGATGCTTTGATCAAGACAGTGGATGACAACAGTTGGGGGAACCATCTAATTTGATTTATCTTATGCAACAATTCCAGTGAATGGCCAAGAAGTTAAGTTGTATAGGGAGCTGAGGATGAACTAAATTGTAGATTTTATGCCTCAAAATCAAGTCAATTTCTTTTGTGATGTGGGTCTTGGGAATTTTAAGATAGAACCAACTCAACTGGAATTATTCAATGTTGATCCAATTGATAAGCATGTTGCAAAAAATTGTGATAGCGTGTGGAAAATGTACTTTGATGGAGCTTGCAGCCAAGAAGGTAATGGAGAAAGAATAGTGTTTGTTTCACCTGAAGGAGTTACTTTTACATATTCATTTTTTCTGGCATTTGAATGCACAAACAATATAGTAGAGTACGAAGCTTTGTTAACAGGTTTGAATATGGTTGCAAAACATAAGATCAAGTTGCTACCTATTCTAGGGGATTTTGAGCTAGTTGTTTCTCAAGTTAAATCAAAATATACAACAAAACACAAGAGGCTAAAGAAATATAGGAATGATGTATGGGACACAATCGAGTTGTTTGACACTTTCTCCATTGAATGGATTGAGAGGTCGAAAAACATAATGGCATAACTTTTAGCCAATGCAGCATTGAGAAGAGATGATATCACATTGGTTGGAGTGTCTCAAATTGAGTTCAAAATGAGACCCACTATGCTTGAAAATATATATAGTTGGAAGGTTCTTAATGATGATGCTAACCTCTTGAAATTTCTCCACTGTATAGATCAATATTAAGCTCAAGAAATTGATTTCAATGCCCTTGTTGAAGAAGTAGATGGAAAGAAAACACTATTTGGGAAAGAGTTCTTACAACTTAAAACTAATAAGCTTCCCAAAGGGCTAGTAGCATTGGAAAGGGTATATGATGGAAATGAGTGGTCCCTCATGAAACAGGCACCAGTTAAGAGAGAGGATATTGAAAAGGTCAATTTAGGGACTAAACTGTCACCAAAAAAGGTATACATTGGAAAGAAAATAAGGTAAAAAATTCAAAGAATGTTGATTGCATTATTAAGAAAATATAAACATGTGTTCGCATGGTCTTATGAAGATCTCAAAGTATATATGGAAGATTTTTTTCAACATTAAATCCCATTGAAACCATATGCAAAGCCATTTAGGTAGAGGCAAAGACCTATTAACCCAACATTGGAACAAAAAATGTAGGACAAATTGATAAAGCTCAGAGATGGGGGTATTATCAAACTAATCAGGCATTAACCATGGGTTTCAAACCTAGTTCCTATTAGGAAGAATGGGGATATCAGATTATGTGTGGACTTCAGAAATCTAAATGTGGCATCTCTCAAAGATAATTATCCTCTACCTAATATGGAGGTTGTACTACATAAAGTAATATGGTGTGAGTTGTTATCTATGATGGATGGGTTCTCTGGTTACAACTAGGTCAAAGTCAGAGAATCTGAGTAGTACAAGACAACTTTTACAACTCCATGGGGAACGTATGTTTATGTGAGAATGCCATTCATTCTAACAAATGAAGGTGCAACCTTTCAAAGAGCTATGGATGTAGCATTTGTAGATTTGATTAATGCTATCATGGTGGTATATCAAGATGAACTTACTACTTATTCAAAAAGGGCTGAAGATCATGTAGAACATCTAGAAAAGATATTTATTAAAGCTCTAGAATAAGGTATTAGTCTAAACCCTAAAAAATGCCATTTTGTAGTCACAAAGGGAAAATTTTTAGGACATATTGTGTCAAAGGATGGAATTAGAATAGATCCTAAGATGGTTGAGGCCATAGATAAAGTTCCTATTCCTAAAACTATCAAGGCCATCCAATCATTTTTTGGATAGATCAATTTTGTTAGGAGATTTGTGTCCAATTTTGCTGAAATTATTAAGCCCATATCAAAGATGTTAAGGGACAAATGATAGAATGGACTACAAAAGAATTGGAAGCTTTTATATCTATTAAAAATTCCATCAAAGAAGCCCTTCTCCTTAAATCTCCAAATTTTTCAGAACCCTTTCAAATATTTTCATTTGCTTCATTGCATACTATAGCTGTTGTCATGTTACAGAAGAATGACGAAGGTCATGAGAAGCCTATGTCTTTTTTTAGTAAGTCATTGCAGGGGTCAAAATTGAAATATGATATAATGGAGAAACAAGTGTTTGCATTGGTGAAAGCCATAAAAGCTTTTAGACCGTATCTTGTTTGAGCTAAGGTGATTGCTTATGTCCCTCATGTAGCTGTTAAAGATATTTTGACATAGTTAGAGGTAACTAGGAAGAGATGCAAATGGATTAACAAGATTAAGGAATTCAATATGGAAATACAAATCACTAAATTAGTGAGAGGTTAGGGTTTGGCCAAGCTAATGGCAGAAACAAATATTGAAGCAAATCAAATCTATAATGTAGAAGATGAAGTAAATGCAATTGCAAGTATTAAGCATACTCCTTGGTATATAGATATCATGTATTACCTTAAATACATGAAGTTCCTTGAAGGATTAAGTGATAATCAGAGAAGAATATTGAAGTTGCAAGCATCCAAATATGTGTTCATGGAAGGTGATTTGTTTTGGAAAAATAGGGACGAGATGTTGTTGCTATGTCTAGATGAGTCACAGGCCAAGCACGTTATAAGAGAAATGCTAGAAGGGGTTTGTGGAGGCCATTATTCTATAAATAAAACTACACACAAGTTTCTCAGGGCAGGTTATTACTAGCCAAAAGTCTTTAATGATTCTTTTGCATATGTAAGAAGATGTGAAGCATGTTAGAAGTTCTTAGGGAAAATGAAATATCAGGGAGATTTACCACTTAAACCTTTGCAGGTTGAAGCCCCTTTTCATCAGTGGGGAATTGATTTTATTAGGGAGATACAAGAGAAATCAAGTGGAGGACATAAGTGGATACTGGTAGCTATTGATTACTTCACTAAATGGGTAGAGGCAATCCCAACCAAGCAAGCGACAAGTAAAGTTGTGATCAACTTTTTAATGGATAACATTATTACTAGATTTGGTACACCATTAAGATTGATTATAGATAATGGGATGTGTTTCAGTCCTAATGAGTTTAAATATTTTTGCAGTACATATGGTATCACTTTTTCTTATGCAACTCCTTACCATTCGCAAGCCAATGGTCAGGCAGAATCTAGCAACAAAAGTATTCTAAAAATCATAAGGAGGATGCTAGGTGGAAATAAGAAGGCTTGGGATTCAAAATTGAGGTTGGCTATGTGGGCTGATATGATAACTATGAAAAAGGAAATTGGAAAATCCCCATTTGAATTGGTCTATGGAACATAAGCTAGGATTCCTTTACAAATTTTTTTTACTAGTTTACAAATTTATCCTTCAGGAAGATATAGACATTCCCGAACCAATGGAGGATAGAATGGGACAACTTGTAGAGCTTGATGAGATAAGAAGAGTAGCTCAAAACCAAAATGTGAAGTTGTAGGCACAAATGAAGTATTTATTTTATAGAAGAGCAAAAGATAGAAAATTCAAAGAAAATGATCTAGTGTTAATGTGGAATGCAAGATGTCAGGAGAAGGGAAAAAATGAAAAATTTGAAGCTTTGTGGCTAGGACCCTTAATTTTTGTTGGAAAGAAAGGTGAAGATTCATATTATTTGCAAAATATGACTGGTGAAGAATAGTAGTTGCCTGTACATGGGAAATTTATGAAGCATTTTTTCTATTAAAAAAGGGAATACAGAGGATTAAGGATTGCGAGTGCATGGAAAACTCTTGACAATCCTCTTAAAAAATTATTTTCCATGCATAGTAGTTTAGGAAATAAAACAAACAGGAATTTCCAGTACATGGACAATCCTAATATTCCTTCTTTTTAAAATAAATCTTTCCATGTACAGTAGTATAGGGTCATGTTCATCTCCATTTCCATTCATTCTATCCTGCTCATTGGTCCATCACCTTGAAAGTTTGGTTTGCTCACCCAAAAATATTGATCCTTGCAATGATCTCACAATAATTCATCCCAAGATGGAGCCACTGTTAGAACTATAAAATTTTGAAAATTTTATAGTTGTTTATATTCACGAGTTTCCAAAGATGTCCATACCATAAGCATAAGAATCCACTTTGCATATCATTTTTTCCCATATTCTGTCATTTGGTCCAAAAGAATTCACCTGGCCTTGAGCATTTCAATGTTTAAATCATATCGACAAGAGATGATACAGGTCTCACCAATCCAAGAAGCATTTTATACTAATGTGTGTCTTTTGCAGTCTATCAGCAAGAGATCAAGAATGTTATACCAATGAGATTTTAGTTGAAGATACACATCGGGAAGACACAATTCAAAGTCTCAACAAAGGAAAGATCTTATTGGCAAGATAATATGCATTGAGGTGAGTCATATCGAGCCTATTTCTGTCTCACCGATCGAAGACATAGAGAAACATTAGTGAGAAAATTTTCATCGGTATGAGTCATAGCGAGCATATATGTGTCTTACTAATGAAACAAAAAGAGCTATGTCACTGAGAAACAAGACATCAGAGTAACATCTTGCAGTGTTCATTTGGTCTTGCCAATAAAGCAATGATAGATTCTATCATTGTCATCGATATGAAGTCTTAGAGCTCCGCCGAGCACTAGAGTCAAAACAATATGTTTGATTATCGGTGAGACATGATTTGTCAGAGAGAGCTAGGAAGCTCATTCTGAATGAAGTTTCATCAGTAGGAAAACCACTGTGTCTTAGCGATCAGAGTTGACAAAGGATAAATCTCGACACAACACAATGTAAGTAGAGGAAAATCTTCTCGACCTTCAATTCCATAGCAATACACTCATGATTGAAGGGATAGTTATTGGTGAGACTCAACACATCTATCTAAAACTACATGATATCAAAGTGATATAAAATTTGTGAGAGTCAGAGAGACTCAGAACATCGGCAGGACTACAAGATAACTTGGTAATAGAAGTGAAGGTACTGATAGGCTATCGGGGAGACTTGAAAAATTGATGAGACTATGGGACACCAAAGCGATATGTGATCTGTGGTGGTCCGAGTAAAATTGAACATCGGTGGAACTACAGGACGTCATAGCGGATATCTATTGGATTTTAGTAAAAGCTCAAATGAAAGGACTGCCTAAGATTTGAATATGAATGGACGTGAATTTTCATATGACTGATGTATAAGTACTCATTTTTTGACAAAGAACGAGGCAAAGAAAAATATAGTAGATCAGAATGTTTATATTTTTGACTATGATGCATGTAAAAATAATGGAGATTAAAATTGAATTCATTTGATTTGGTGGCATTTTTCTGATTTTAATTGTTTGTTGTGTTAATTAAAATTATTGCTGAATTTGTCTCTAAGGTTGATGTTTTCTAATTGTTTAAACTGCTATATAAAGGATATCTCTCTATTTATTAGTGCATACTTCTTGTATTTGTATGGTTGGATTAATTGGGTCTTTCAAGGAAAGATTAAATCCTTTAAATCAATCATAGTAATTAGGTAATCTCATTTGGATCATTAAGAAGAACTCAATAGTCACATTCCTGCATGTTTATACTAGTTATAAAGTTAAACCTATATGCCAAATAATTTGAGTTTTTTCCAGAAAGAAGTTATTCATTTCAGATTTTCATTTGACTCTGTGCACCCAATAAGGCACTAGTCTCTACCATTCTACTATTTAATTTCATTCATTTTATCATATGAACACATTATATTTTTTCCTTGATATTTCTTATACAATTTATATCAAATTAAAACTCATTTATCCACTCCTATTTTCTGTGTGGGTAAATTTCTTTAGGAAATAAACATTGGTCAAGTATGCTTCATTGTTGTAGGTACACCTGCCTAGGTCTGGCAGCACCTGAAGAGTAGAAGGTCTAAATCATTTGGCCTTGTCTGTTACCTTGAAATGTATCAAGAGATTGGCAACCTCTTGAGGTATTTTTCCTACGTTTTTGAGAGCTAACTAGAGGTTGGAGGTACCGAAGGTTGGAGGACATTCAACAACATCTTGTGATTCATTAGCAACAGGGTTGCCAATTTTTTTTAGTGACAAAACAACTTGTGTGAAAATGACTAAAGCAAAGATCAGTTTCCAGGTGGTAACAAAAACTGTCTCATATCATTTGTGATCATAATGGAAATGATCTATAGTGGTGGCTACATACGCAACAATGAGGGCTTGGTGTTCAAGCTTTTATATTGTGGTTGGATGTGTATATGCCCAATCACATTTCTTGGTTGTATGTGAATGAATGTGTTTTTCCCCATTCACAAGGTAGTAAAGTGATTTGAAGTGTTTTTCCCTAGTCACATGAGTTGGTAATTATGATTGGATGTGTGTTTCCCCAATCATAATTTTTGTGAGCAAATGTGTTTATCCTTGTTCATGAATTTGATGTTGGATAGATGTGTTTCTCCCTATCTGAACTTGATGTATTACCTTGGGTAGATGTGTTTGTCTCTATCCTTGGATGGAAGTAATAAGCATAGTGAGGCTAGTTCTACTATTGCTTCACATGAGTAGATGTGCATGTCCCTACTCTTATCTTATATTGTTTGGTAAACTAGTGTGTGCGGTCATTAAGTATTGTGATGTACATTCACCCCATGTTCACACTAAGGGGGTGTGTTGGGAATTAGTATTCACATAGGTTTTGGAAATATTGCATTATAGGATGCATAATATAATAGTTTAGTAGGTTGGTTATGAGTGTTGGGAATATCACATGTCATTCTCATAGATTATTTGTTATTTTGTCATGATTATTTGTTTGTGTGTATTATGAGTTGTGGAAACAACTAATATATTTAGCAAGTTGTTATAGGTAGTCTCCCATAATATAGGATATGTACATCCTCTATATATGTAAATGTATTGAATAAAAATGAAGAAGAATTGTTATTTTTTACATAAAATTAATTATCTTTTGTTGTCTCTTCCCAAATTCTAATATAATTAGGATGAATGTGAAAGGTTATAATGATTATGGAGGTAATTAAAATGATTAAGAGGAATTAATGTGATGAGGGATTATTATGATAGAATGAGATGATTAGGATGAAAAGGAATGATTAGGATGGAAATGATGAATTGGTTAGGGTGAGGTGATTTGGATGAGATGATGGATGGTTATGATGACTAGGATTGGATGATTGGGTTGAATTGGATGTCTAGGATAGGATGATTAGGATGGAGAATGAGGATGATAATTTTTACTTGGAGACATGATGTGGATAACTTGACTTGGAGGACACCTAGATTTGTTTTTTTTGAAATGTTTCTAATGTTTTTGGGTTTTTTTATTTTTGGTTTTTTTCTTGCTTGATTAAGATTTAAATATAAAATACACATTCACACCGCAAAAAAAAAAATTGATGCAAGATGTAATGCAAATGATTATGATAAAAAGACACTTCCAAGCACAAGTAAAATCCTAACAATTATTCAAGTGGGTAGATTGGCCAATGGTCTTAAACTAGGATGCACAAGGATCTAGGGATGTCCACTATATACCTTGAAGATACATGAGGCCCAATTCCATGAATTTGAAAGTAGAATAATGCCAAACAGCTAGGATGAGAGGGTAACCAACACTCGACCTTCACTTCCAAAAGGTATAAAGTTATTTAGGGCTTAGCAAAAATTGACAAGATTCTACTTCCAAGAGGCATGTCTTTAGATTCACGCCTTTCTATTTATACCCTGATGGAATGCTAGAGTTGAGGCCATCCCCTAGAGTGATCACATCTCTAGGTAGATCCCCTAAGAAAGTTATACAAAAGTGATGCAAATAATGGTTTTGATCTCCAAGATTATATGATAATGCGAGGAGAGAGCATACACATGTAATTGATCACACAAGTAATGTTCATTAACCTTAGAAATTGAAAAGTGTGATGTGAAAATGAGAGTTTGGAAGAGTGCTTTTGATTCCTAAGATCATATGGAAATGTGAGGGAAGAGCATACACACCTCCAAACACAAACAAGATCACCAAACAATGCAAACACTTGTTCCTTTTAAGCCCAAATTGAAATGTGATGTTGCAAACAAGACTAAGATAAAGATAAGCCAGTATTGGCATGGTGTATTGGTTTAAAGGTGGCATTGTTGTTCTTGCCACCAAAGTTCAAACCCCGTTGGGGTGGTATTGTTGAATGGTTGTATCCCAGTTCATAGCTCTGGTCAAAAGCGTTTACCCCTTGAATAAAAAAAAAAGACTAAGATAAAGATATGAGTTGAAAAGTGTGCACCTATATTTTCTTTAGCTCCAAATTTTTGTCCACTTGATCTAATTTTCCTTTTGAGTAGTTTATTTTTTTGCATATTAAGAAAACAAAAAAAAAAATCCAAAACCCTAACAAGATAATTGATCACTAATATTAGAGGGTTAGCTTAAAAGAAATAAAAATAAATCAGTTTTGATAATGAAAAATAAAAAATCCTACAAGAAAATTAGAAAATAATTAATGATGCAACAAAATAGATGAATATGACAAATATGCTCATTAGTAGGCTATAATTCTACTCTCTTTTTTTAATTCTTACCTATGCAAGGTAAATATGATTTTTTGAAATGTTTCTGGCATCAAAAATAAAAACATGGAGAATAGGCCCTTACTGAAATTTCAAGAGCTTTCCAAAAATGTAAAGAAATCTAAAAAAATCATTGATTTACACCCAAAAATTCTAATTTATGAAAAACCCTAATTAACAAAGATTTTATTTTTTTCATAATTATTTTTAGCTCAACTATAAATCTGCAAAAAATAGAATGCCACTAAAATTTCAAGAGATTTATGAAAATATAAGTTTTTTTGAAAAATTCTTTAATTTTCTCTAAAAAATGCAAATTTATGAAGAAAATATAATTTTATTTTCATAATTATTTTTAGCTTAAAAATAAATATGAAAATAACAAAAACCCATAAAAATTGCAATACCTTTTCAAAAATATAAATAATTCTAAAATATTCTCTAATTTGCTTCAAAAAATACAAATTTATGAAAAACCCTAAAACCACCATAAATTGCCAATAAAAATGATATGACCTTAATTTTTCTTCTGTAGTCTCCTTAGATGATCCATAAAATTCAACTAAAATCCCATAGAAAAATTCGTGGCCATTTGAAAATTATGGTGAAATATTTGAAACTAGGGTTTTGTCCAAAAATGATGCAAAACCTACAATAAAAAGCTAACAAAACGTGCAAAAAAGCAAGCAAGATCAAGTGAAGTAATTCCAACACCAAAATTCATGATCAATTGAAGTAATTTAAATTCCAAAATTCCTCAAAATTTCTCAAAACCTTGAGCCAAAAATTAGTTAGGGGGTTCACGTCAGGATCACCAAAATGTATGCATACTAAATGGAAGTAATAGAAATATGCATAAAACATAATTTAAATCGAAAAAATTGCAATACAAACCTTTGAATGTAGTATGTTGAATTTTTGAATATTTTAATGTAGTTGCTCATGATTCTAGCATCATGACATTAAAATACAAGATTTTTCTATCAAAATGACAATGGTAGGCATATTTTATAGAAAACCAAATTTGGAATGAAGGGCTAGGATTAAAAGCCAACATGACATGATAATAAATTGTCAAGATTGAAAGATGTAGTATGAAATAGGGTTAGGGTCAAAAAAGGTCAAGGATAAGACTTAGTTAAGGATGGATGGTTGAGATTGAGTTATGAGATAATTCAATCAAGGGTGAGATAAGAATGACATGGATAAAGAGGTTGGCACAAAAAAAAAGGTTGTTGGAGAAAATTAAATAATTATAAAATTATTTAACTTAAGAGGAAAAGTCAATAATTAAATAAAAGTGATTATTTAATTATAGAAGAAACAAAAAAGGTTGAATTTTAATTAAAATGACAATTTAATTAAAAGTGGAGGAAAATGATAAAATATTAAATAATTAAAATAATTATTTAATAGTCGAGGGAAAGGTGGAAAATAATTAATTAAATAAAATTTATTGAAATATAGAAGAAAAGTGAAGACAAATGGGCTTACCTAAACACAAGGAAAGTAAAATGTTGATAGGGTAAATCAAAACAAAAATGAAGGGATTGATGGTTTTAGGGAAAATAAGTCTAGAAAAGGCCATTAATCTAACTAAGAATAGTAATTAAATTAAACTAAATTTTGGGACCTACCCCCCATCTAACAGGTAGGGCTTACCTAAAAATAATAATTAAATAATTAAAATAATTATATAATTATAGTATGTCATACACTGGAAATAGGGAGTGAAAAAAATAGGATGCTGGGGGGTGAGGAGGTGCCAGGTTTGAAGGGTGAGGCTAGGGAAAACTGGGTGGATGAGGTGATTTGTGAAAATCTCGAAGTGTCATTGCTGCTGGCTGGCAACCACACCTTGCAATGCGTGTTCTCCAAGGGAAGATGGGTTGATTGCTACCATATGTACTTTCAGTAGTAACCAATAGAGGAATAGGTGGTTCATGGGCTTTCCCACATGCGACATGACACTCCTTTAAAGGAATCAAGGGATGACTGGCATGATGATGGTGTTTGGAAGGATTCACTGCCATGGCTTCCTCTCTCCAGGATTTAGAGATCTCCATTTTTTAGGAAAAAGGAAAGATTCCCTAATGAGAGTAGAAGCACCTATGAGGGGAAGCCGAACTCAAAGTCTAAACATGGATGAAACCCTAAAGAGACATAGGAGAAGGAAATTTCAGTGATTGATGTGTCACAACAAATAAAAAATGATACAATTTTTTTGAGGGGTTTCACTCTAATATGTTGTTTCATCGAGGGAAATCCTAGCAGGGAAACGATAAGGGAATGGATAAAGGTGAAGTGATAGATGGAGGTATTACTCAAATTTCTACCAAATAATTTTTTCATGGTGGTATTTGCAGACAAAGAAATAATGAAAAGAGTCGTGAAAGGAAGAGTGTGGCACATGGACAATTTCTCGCTATAATGCAACCCTAGGGAAAAAAATTGATCCCACTAGGTTAAAGACATATGACCAACCAATTTATATTCACCTATACAATCTCCCATTTGAGTATTGGAATGGAGAATTCTTGGAAAAAATTGGATAGTCATTGGGGACTCTGCTAGACATTGATATGGAGATTATAGATGGAGACATATACAAATATGTGAGGCTGAAGATAGCTGCAATCAACACTGTATCTCAGTCAATTAAGTTACAGGTAGAAGGAGAAATCTAGAATCAGGAAGTCAAGGTGGAAGAGGAAAAATGGTTCTTCCTCAAATGTGGCTCACAGATTTGTAATGAAATGACATGCAAAAATGTGCAAGGGAAGAAGGAGTACAAGAAAGTGGAGAAGGAAAGGAAAAGAGAGGCCAATGAAATGAAAATTGTTCCATATGTAACAAGTGTGTCTGCCTTGGGTTCAAAGGCTTCAAAGAAAAAGGAATTTGTGGGGTAGAGTGTGGAACAAGGTGAAACTAGGGAGTTCACGATAGACCGACTTCCTGAAAAAGAAGTCATTACGGGTAATCAGGATAAAGCCAAGATGGAAAATCCGGCTCCTACTTCAGATTTAGACATAGAGCTATAACTTTAGGATGAGCTAGACATTATAGATGAAAGAAGAATAACTCAAACTGAGATTTTGCATTTGGGTATGGGTAAATTCAGAAAACAAGGGAAAACCAAAGGAAGAAAATTATTTAAGCAATTGAGGGAAGAGGAGGCAGTCATTAGAAACTATCCTAGCAGTAAGGAATTTTTAAGTACCAAGGGAGGGTTGGCCTCCCTTGGGAAGCAATGAAGCTGACTACATGGAATGTTATGGGTCTAAAGGTCCTTGAAAAATGACGGCTGGTTAGGTGTCATCTTCAGTCATGTTCAAGTGATAAAATTATTTTGTAAGAGACCAAGTTATCACAAACAAAGGCAAGCACTTTTTTGAAATATATTAGATTATGGAATGACCACTTTCAAGAATCGGTTGGAGCATCTAGGGGTATTGGGATGATATGGAAGGAATCTAAAGTTTCGGTGAAAGTTTTGTGTTCACAAAGGAACTGGTTAGCGGAGGAAATTTTTAGTATGAGTCTAAATCTTACATTCACAATCATTAACATCTATGGCCCTATTGGAATGAAGGAGAAAGCTAAGATTTGGTCAAAGGTTCTAGACATCATTAAGTGTCATGTGAATTCAAGCCTCATCATTGGAGGTGATTTCAATGCTATCCTAGATATGTCTGAAAAAAGAGGAGGGATAAGGTTAGTATCCCAAATCATGATAGATTTTAGAAGGTTCATTGCAAGCCCAGGATTGGATGATTGTCAAACCTTGAATGGAGTTTTCACATGGACCAACAAATGCAAAGATTTTATGAAAATATCAGAAAGGCTAGAAAAATTCTTGATCTCTCCTGGGTGGCGTAATATTTTCTCCAACATTGAAGCCCACATCCTGCCAATCTCCATATTATATCATTTTCCTGTCAAACTTAATCTTAGTAGAGGATCATAGATATCAAATTCATCATTTAGGATCATGAATATGTGGTTGTGTGATGGTGGGATTTTGAGATTGTTAGAAATATGGTGGAAGGAGCTTTGAGTTGGGGGCTCGAGTAGTTTCAAATTCTCAAAAATATTGTAGTATCTAAAACAAAGACTTAAAGAATGGAACATGGATAAATTCATGAATATATTCTTAGAATAGGAAAGAGTTGAATGTGAATTGCAAGAGCTAAATGAGAAGGTGATAAGAGATGGAATGAGAAATGAGGAATTCCTGTGAGAGAAGGATCTAAAGTTTGAACTTGCCAAATTTCTCAAGAGGGAAGAAATTTTTTGGAGCGACAAATCAAGAGAAGTTCGGCTTACCAATGGTGATTCAAATTCAAAAAATTTCCATGCATCCATTTTTTTCTGAAGAGTGGAAAACAAAATTTAATTTATTCAATCCTAGGATGGCACCTTGAAGCAAGGCAGTTCAGATGTGGGCTTTGAGGTGATCGCTTTCTTCAAAAAAAATTTAGGCGAGCATGCAGGTGATTGTGGTGAAGGGGGTATTTTAGACACAATTGAAAGAAGGGTGGGAAGTGAGGAAAATTCCATGCTTAAATAGCATGTCTCGATGGATGAAGTTAGGACGACCCTTTTTTAGATGCATCTCGATAAGGCTCTCCGGCCAGATGAATTCCCAGCTAGGTTGTTCCAAAAATGTTGGGGCTTTCTTGGGAGGGATTTGTGGTTAGTCATGGAGGACTTCAGAAGGACTAAGAGATTAATCAAGGATCTCAATAATTTAGTTTTAGCACTCATTCCTAGGAGGAAAAAATGTTGGATGTTCAGAGATTATAGGCCAATTTCTCTTTGTAATACAATGTACAAAGTAATTGCAAAAGTAATGGTAAATAGACTCAAGAAGATACTCTGCAAGATCATTGCTCCTGAGAAGAATGGCTTCGTTCTGGGGAGGGAAATCACAAACAATATTCTTCTCATCAGTGATCTGCAATGATTTTCTCAAAAAATCCGAGGAGTTGCAAATCAAGGCTCTGATACCATGTTAGAAACCAAGATCTGAAATGCAAACCAGAAAATCCTTCCATAGAAGAGAAAAATAGAAAAAGCAGAGCTATTGCAAAAATATGTGCAACATAATATTATTCAAGAATTCATAATTACATGATAATGATTTGCTTTATAAAATCAAGGATGCATAACCCTAATCTTATCTTGAGCAACAAGATAGCTCAACAAGATAAGGATGAGAATAATAAACCTAGAAAATAAATATTGCCTAAGTAAAGTTATGCAAGTGTAATTAAATATTAATTACACCAAAACCCCCCCATAAGTGCAACTTAGGGAGAAGCAAATTATTATTCAAAGATGAGTCCCCGCAACAAGGCCTGATTTGAATATCTAATCTTCCCTCTATGACCCATGTACCTTTTTCCTACCTGTACAGTAGAAGGAAGGGTCCCCATGGGGAATCCTCTATGTCTTGTCCTTCATGGCCTCCCACCACTCCTACTCCAAAAGTAGTGAATGGGAAGAGGCCCACCACCGAGATGCTAGAGCTAACTCCCCTTGTTGTTTCTCAAACTCTTCCTCCTACTATCTAGGAGTCTATCCCTCCACTAGAAACGGTTGTGAAGTACACACCTATGGCTAAGTGGGAGCCTTTTGTTTCTTTGCAGCTCTCAACCTCTAGCTCAAAGATTCATAGGAGTCACCTTGCGTGCGAATGCACATGCTAATGAAAGGATTTGGTGGCTGAGTAGGCCTCTTTGTAGAAGGAAGAGGAGATTAAAACTCTTGCTTTAGGGCCTCTTGTTGTGTCCTCCTCTCTCCTCCCCTCTGCTTCCATTCAACCAAGCTCAATATTGCTTTTGGCTCCTATTGTGAGTGCACCTGACCCCAAAAAGGTGTAGGTGTTTATCGCTCCTTCAGTTCAGCCACCCTTGTTGATGTCCCTTTTAGACTTCTCACCATTCCCTAAACCCATAGAAATTTCAAATACCTCAATGGTTTTTGTTGTGATTTTCTCCTCCTCCTTAGCACCTCTTGCCTTTTTTGTGGGGAGTTCACATCCTCTAATGAAGCGTAAGGTAGAGTTTGGCCCTTCTAGAAATGGAGGGCATACGAGGAGCCCACCCTCTCCAAAGGGTGGTCCTACACTAGCTTGTTCTATCTTGGTGATGGAACAAGTCTCAACTTCCCCTGAGTTCATCTTTTCTCCTAAGTCACTCAGTGATCCAACCGGTGAATCTTGGGTTTCATCCTCTCCATCCATTGAGGTAGGACATGGCACCCCTACAAAGTGCATGTTCAACTCTTTGGACAAAGCTCCAACCTTGTTGGTGATCTTCACAAAGTCACTGGCCATAGCTCCACAAGAGCTGAGCAAAGAAGGCTTTGTAGGGGCTTCTTCCTTATCCCTTGTTGTGGGAGGGTCAGAAGCTCCTCCCCTTAATATTCCACCACTGTAGGCTCATTCATCGTCCCCTTACAATGATCTATATTGGGAAGTGGATGACCTCTTATTTGATGAATGTTAGGGGGAAGCCTCTTCTTTATCTTTAGATTAGGTGTGTGTGTTGTGATGTGTTCCCCCATGCTTGTGTTATGTGTTCCTAGACGACCCTTGTCACCCTTATTGGTGCTTGATACAAGAGTGATCTTGTGTCATAAACCTTCTTCTATTTGTATCATCATTCTTCCTCTATTATGCGCTTTGGTTTTTAAAAAATTGGGGATGATGCAAAGTGTTGGGGGAACTTAGGCTTCCCTTCCATGTTGAACCATTTTTTTATTTTTACTTTATTTTCTTGTGCATTCTTCACATGGTATGATATAGTAGGGGGTTCATGACTATTTATTTATATACTACTATTATACTTATATATATATGAGCAATCCAACCCCAAAATATCATATCACCCATGTGTCCCTTGTTTGTCATGTTGCTTTTTCTCTTTCTCACTTTTCTTATCTTTCTCTCTTCTTTGCTTCAGTTGTCCCTCATATGTGTGATAATGTCATTTCTATACTACTTTGATCTTTATAAAATGCATTCATTTCCAACGAATCTTTTCTTCAAGATCCTTGCAAGTTTTTCAAAAATCACAATCTCGACTTGAACCCCTAAGGAAATGTGTTTCCATCATCATGGGTTAGTAACTAGAGAAATTTACTCTAAGGTGGGAGTAGCCTTTCCCTATGGGAGAGGCATCAACCTTCCCCTTTCTAGGGTGCATTTTCTTCCTTTCAAATTCCTTGATGAATTGAACATCTTTCAAACATATTCCTTGATGATGAATTGATTTGGGAAAAAAATCTCTTTCATACTTTCAAATAGCGCATCCCTTGTGTGGACCCCTCTTCTTTTGAAGGATTCCCAAGGGACCCCTTTGAAAGCCTTCCAACTTATCAATGATCTATGTGACTACCCACTTATTTTAGAGATAAGGTGAGAAGAAAATGTAAACATAAAACATAAAAGTTGATGCACCAAAAATTTACAACATTTCAAACCCAAATAATTCCTGTGAGTGATATAAATAGATAGAGAATGCCACAACCCTTCATTGTTAGAAAGAGAATGAACACATAAGGATAACTTCAAGCATAGTGTAGACTTTCAAATATCTCTGTAGGTAGTGTTCATTAAGGTCCAATCAAACATAAAGACTTCTTATGGGTAATAGAACAATATCTTGGAAATCACATGAACTCTTCCTCCTTATACAACATAGGATGACAAAATAACAAATTTCTAAAAAAGATAGAAGTCCAATGACATAGTCTATTTATCTTAAGCCACTACTCTACCATACAAGCATACAACATGGAAATACACTACTTAAACTATCTAGATCTAGCTTGCAAAACACAATGTTTCATCCAAAATGATAATATAAAGAAAGAAAGCTTGAAAAATTCCATACATGCACAGTATCAACAAATTCCCCTCAATAATTTGTGCTATTAAACATCAAATGAAATTTGAAACAAAATTTGGATGCCAATCCAATAATAGTTTAAATCTTAATAGATATAACATGCCAAAGTGAAGCAGTTCTACAACTTGCTTCTAAAAACAATTCTAAAACCTTAAGAAAACTAAAGAAAATTTTCTTAACAAATAAATTGTAACATGGAATCCCACCCCAAATTGTGTCGTAAACCTCCCTATATAGCCACCAAAAGAATAAAACACCGGGGTATGTCTAAGATCCTCATGGAAAAAATAGGCCCTTAAGTGGAAATTTTTTGGAAAAATCAGAGTTAGGCAACTTGACATAAAAATTTGAATAATTTATCTATATTATTTCAAAAATATGTAACAATAGAGTCTATAGAAAATTGAATGTAGTTTCTAAACTACTAGGTTTGTTTAAAAAATAATAATCTATTTGGTGAAAATTTGAAATTTCAATGTAGTGGTACTTAAATTTTAGGGGGAAAATAAGAAGTAGGTGTCTATCTGACCACCCTAACCATAATAAAATGATAATATTTTTTTATAAGATTTTAGATATAAGTAGAGGACTCATGCCCCAATGTGATGCATATTTTGTTGTAATTTTTTACAAGTAAATAATTAATTATGATTTTTTTTTACAATTTTTAAAAAAATATAAAATATCATATGTCTGACCACCTTAACTTGGTCAAAAATTCATGAAATTCAATTTTTCTTTTTTTAATCCTATAGTATGCAAAGCATAGAATGTGACGCATGTTTTGGATTCAAAAAATGTTACACCATTTGAAAGCTATAGATGTTTTTCAATCAACCTATTAATCAATAATTTAGTCATAATTTGAATATAAAATGAATAATAATTACTTGGGTATGTGTAAGATCATGATGGGCCAAAAAGTGGCCATATGCTAGGTATGTGTAGGGCATATGGTTGATGACTTTTTTCACCCAAAATTGATGAAACAAAAAGGGTTTTTAAACGATATTCTCAGCTTTCTACCAATATCAATTATGTTTTACTTTGAATTTAATAAATAATTATTATTCATTTTCTATTTAAATTATGAATAAAGTCTTGATTGATAGGCTAATTGAAAAAAATATATAGCTTTCAAACAGTATCACATTTTTTGATTCCAAAATATCTGTCACATTCTATACTTCACATACTATAGGATTAAAAAAAGAAAAAATGAATTTCATGAAGTTTTGACCAAGTTAAGGTGGTCTATTATGTGTTTTATATTTTTAAAAGTTGTAATAAAAATTCATAATTAATTATTTACTTGGAAAAAAATAACAAAAAATATGCATCACATCCGACATGAGTCCTCTACTTATATCTAAAATATTATCATTTTATTATAGTTAGGGAGGTCAGATAGACACCTACTTATTTTTTCCCTGAAATTTAAGTACTACTACATTGAAATTTCAAATTTTCACCAAATATATTTAATTTTTAAAAAATAAACCTAGTAGTTTAGAAACTACATTCAATTTTCTATAGATTCTATTCTTACGTATTTTTGAAATAATATAGATAACTTATTCAAATTTTTACATAAAGTTTCCTAACTCTGATTTTTCTAAATTTTTTGCCACTTAAGGGCCTATTTTTTCCATGATGATTCTGCACATACCCTCTTATTAAATTCAAAATAAAGCATAATTCATATCGGTGGAAAGCTAAGAATCTCCTTTAAAAACCCTTTTCGTTTCATCAATTTCAGGTAAGAAAATAGTCATCAGCCACATACACATCACATTGCCACTTTTTGGCCCATCATGATCCTACACATACCCACTGCCTCAACACAAAAGTAATTGTTGACAGATGTTGATACTTGATAGCTTGAAATCTGATCGTAGATCTTTGGTTAGGCCGCATAAATATTTTCTCATCAATTCTTAGCTACTGGATTATTGTCCTTTAGATATTTAGCAAAGATAGAGTCACGTAGATGTTCAAATCCTAGAAATAACAGCCTGGCAAGAGGTCTAGTTGACCAATCACATCATCTT
Organism: Sequoia sempervirens; assembly: GCA_007258455.2. Lineage (NCBI taxonomy): Eukaryota > Viridiplantae > Streptophyta > Pinopsida > Cupressales > Cupressaceae > Sequoia > Sequoia sempervirens. The sequence continues at coordinate 16,164 of VDFB02391990.1, read as the reverse complement.
GAGGCATCGACTCAAAAATCCATCATGAAAACCAAGAAAATAAAAAGGCCAACTAACTTTGAAAAACTCTTGAAACATATCACTCTGTAGGAGATGCAAACTACTCATGACGAAGAGGTGACATATCAAATAGGTAGAAAATTCCAAGCTTATGAATATAGCTCCCAATAAAATTCCTAACGAGTCAACATGTGTCTTGAAATTTCTCCCAAAAAGAAGATGAGAGATGAAAGCTGTGAAACCACCATGTGGTGTATTATGCACCTTTCTAATATTTTTCCTTCAATGTGGGTGCACCTGAAACTGAAAAAATTTACACAAGCCAAAAATGAAAATTACTAGGCAAAAACACTTCATAGTTCTAGTGACTCATAAGGGTCTTCGCTTTGTGGAGATATGAACCTAGGCCTCTGGTTGTTCCTAGAGTTTGATAAGAGCCACATGCTGATCTTCCCAATCCACATTAGTTGGTAGGACAAGGTTCTAGATTTTCCTGTATGCTTGCTCGAGATTGAAAATCTCCTTAAAAGAGATAAACCCCCATCTAGAAGAAACTGTGCCTAGGTGATAATAGGGTCGAGAAAGACAATAAATCTCATGCTCAAAATTATCAATTGTGGGAATGACACTTGAAATTGGAAGTTTCACTAAGGTTTGTATCTTGTGTCAGATTGCATCATTACTTACTCCATTGTCAGCATATCTTCATTTGGTAAAAGAAGAGTTAGGCAACCCAAAACTAACCAAGATGCTGGAGTCCTTGATTTTAATGACCTACTTATTTAGCACCATCTAACACTTTTTACATTTTTCCACAGCACTGTCACAGTTGGTAATCTCATTAGCCCTGATGGAGGCAATCCGCAAATCAAAAATCTCCACTCTATCTAGGGTCTAGTCAGTGGCGATACATAATTTGGAGATGAAACTTTGGGAATCTACCACTTGGGATGAACATTTTTTCATAAAGTGATCAACCATTGGGTCAATCTTGGCATTCAATTCCCAAACATCCATTAGAAATTGTAAGGTGGGTCTCAGGACAATAACACTAGCCACAATTTGCTCCCAATACATTTTTATCAACCTATTCATTATAGGGAGGGATCCAGATCCTCGTACAACAACCAACTCTTGGTTAAATGGAGCATCTCGTTCCCTTGTATTTTCTTCCATTTGTATTTTCTCTTGAAGAGCATTTTCCAATTCAGAGCTTAGTCTTCTAACTTCTTGCTTTGACACTTTTGCTTCTACCTGGATCCTTTGAAGATCATCAAAGTTTTAGGATTTGGCATCATTTAGCTCTCTTTTTAAATTTTAAATTTTAGGATGAAGTTGAATCCATTCACTTCAAGCATCTTCAAGCAACCTATATGCATCTCCTTCCTGACCTTGAATTTTCCTTATGCGATTCACTTCAAATTTTCTGGCTCAGATCTCATTTTGCAATCTACTTACTGTTTCTTTCACATTTTCCAACTCCACCTTGCACTTCTTTAATTTCCTATCCAACCTCTCATAGTCAGCATATAGTACCTTCTATGTGGCTTTTCCTAGGACCACTTTGTTGCGCAAGAAATTTTTGCTCAAGTCTAGGCCCACATCATGGATGTCGTAATCTTCCATATATATTTTCACTTTGAGCTTTGAAACAAGCAGCTTCATGGTGGTAATAAGTAGAGAGTTCCCTCTTCATTGAAACAAGCTTCAATCTTCTTTGTAGTTGGCTGGGTATGTGTAGGATCATGATGGGCCAAAAAGTAGCAATATGAAGGGTATTTGTAGGGTATGTGGTTGACAATGTTTTTTTACCCAAAATTAATGAAACGAAAAGGGTTTTTAAAGGATGTTCTCAGATTTCCACCAATATAAATTATGCAATAAATAATTATTATTCATTTTCTATTTGAATTACGACTAAAGTCCTGATTGATAGGATGATTGAAAAACATCTATAGCTTTCAAACAGTGTCATTTTTTTTGAATATGAAACATGCCTCACATTCTATGCTTCATATAGTATAGGATTAAAAAAAGAAGAAAAGAATTTCATGAAGTTTTGACAAAGTTAAGGTGGTTAGACGTACGAGTTTTTATAATTTTTAAAAGTTGTAATAAAAAATCATAATTAATTATTTACTTGGAAAAAAATTACAAAAAATATGCATCACATTGAGACATGAGTCCTTTATTTATTTATAAAATATTATAAAAAAATATTATCATTTTATTGTGGTTAGGGTGGTCAGACATACACCGCTTCTCTTATTTTTCCTAAAATTTAAGTACTACTACATTGAAATTTCAAATTTTCACCAAATAGATTTTGTTTTAAAAAAAATAAACCTAGTAGTTTAGAAACTAAATTAAATTTTCTACAAATTCTATTCTTACATATTTTTGAAATAATATAGATAAATTATTAAAAAATTTATGTCAAGTTGCCTAACTCTAATTTTTCTAATTTTTTTGCCACTTAAGAGCCTATTTTTTCCATGATGATCCTGCACATACCCAGCTTCTCAACATTTTTTGACAATATTTTCTATTTTTTGGCCTTTCGGGCCTGTTTGGTAGCATTGAAATGGCCCTGAAGAGTTTGAGGAACACTAATGCTCTGTGCTACAATGGAAGCATGAGGGGGAGCCTAAAAATAGTGTCAGTAGGGGAAACATCGGATGTGTGAGTATGGGGGGACACAAAAGGCAGTGTGATCATGGAAAAAGGTGGAATTCTAAATTGAGCAAGGGAAAAAATAGTAGGGGTAGAAATAGAAATAGGCTGATGGAGAGGCACCTTCCATTAAGTGGATGGCCTAGGAGTAACAGGAAAATTAGTGTTTTCAGCTATTCCAATAGGGGCCCTTGATAGGGCGATCAATGACACAATAGTGGCTGCAGCGGATGATGCTCCTTCAGTGCACAAGATGGTTTCAATAGATTCATTAAAAATGGAAAGGAACACATTCAAAATTACTAGTTTTGGGGTCAAGGGTGAAGGATTCCCTTCCATAGAAGGAGGCAATGGTTTGACCAAAGATGTGGAAACAAGAAGAAGAGGGGGAGTGAAACTTACTTGAGCTATAGTGGATGATTTTTTTTGTAGGATGGACTCCACTTCTTCCTCCTAATGGACCAATACACTAGGAGCACCCATATCTTGGATCCTTCTTCATTTCATATGACTGGAACTAGTACATTTTAGTCTTTTGACTATAGAATCTTTTGAAACTTGACCTTTAGCAACTATGACAGATGACCTTAGAAACCATTGGGTCCTTCTTCATTTACTTTGGCCACCAGAGGTAGAAGAAGCCTATGAACCCCTTTCCCTTGAGTCTCTTCAGATGTTAGAATCTCGTGGCCTAGAAACCTAAAGTGGAACCTTTTCTTTGTCAATCTCATGACTTGTCTTGGTAATATTATTGTCAGAATCAACCTCCTTGTCGTATAAGTCCTCAAATTCATTATCAAGCTAAAAGTTACTGAATTGGGCACCTGGACATCTCATCTCCTATCAGAATCTCCAAAAGTTAGACTTCTTTCTTTCTAACCAGCCTCTTTTCTTTAATTGCATATTGAGAGACTTGCTCATTGGGAAATTCCTTTCATACTCTACCTACGGCTCATAGAAACTTAACCATTTTGGCCACTCTTCTAGAATATGAGCTAGGTCAATGTATACCTCTGCACTTTCTTGACTCGGTTCCTTCTTCTTTCGAAATATTCCCTAACTTCATGTCTTAAACTAAAATGCCCGTTCGGGCTATAATCCCACTTGTCACAAATGAAAACCAAACCCAAAGCTGCCAGTAAATTCATGATCTTGTCCTCAGCCTTCTACTTATTCAATATTACCTAGCTCTTAGCAATCATGAGAGGAAGATTGTATAGCTTTGTTTTGTTTTTTCTAGTTCCATAAACCCTATTGACAACAAATACTTGATAGCATGCTTCTAGCACAAAAACCCTATTAGTTACAAATATGGGGAGTCAGAAACCCTCCCTGGGAAAACCATGAAACCTAACAAATGTGAAATCCTCACCCAAGAAATAATCCAAAGGGATAGGTGGATTCTCTATCCACCCTATAACCTCTTGAGAGAAATGAAAAATGGGGTGAGGCAACAAATCCTGGAGTATTGGCCTCAAAAAATTATCCATAAATCAATAATAATCTTCTATCCTTGAAAGCATAGGGTCCATACAAAAACTGGCTAGATACAACCTTTTCCATCTAGCCTAGATATTGGTACATTTCTTCCCAGCTACTCAAAATTCTTATGTAGAAGCAAATGAACCAGAATAGAAGAATACCTAAATTTGAAATTGTCATGGTAGTTTTTCAACTGCTCTCTCATGTTCCCAGCTATTACTTGAGCAAAATCATAATACCTCAAAACCTTTTCCATTTTTAGCATAAGGCCTAGGAAAAAATGGAAAGGGTTGACCTCCTCATCATCATTAAGGTAAAGACCCATGCAAGCATTGAGAATACAGACTGTGAATCCTTTTTAAATTTCTTGTGTGAAAGGGGCCAACAAATCTTCCCTCTCTGTGGCCTTTCCTTTGTCTCATCCTTGTAGAAATTTTTTTTCCTGAACATGTCTTCTTTGAGGGCATCCATCTTGTAAGAATTGGCTATGAAGGTAGCCACCCAAGATCTAGAGGCCTAATAGAAAGCACAAGCATAAGAGAGATAAAAAAAATATGACAATAATAAACTGTATTATGTCGATAATGCAAATAGAATGGAATGGTACAAAAGTACATATGAGACCCCTTGGTTATATAGGAAAGGTGAGAACATAGAAGGGCATAAGATTATGACAAGTGTCATAATCTTATGACATGAGACAACTATGAAAATTTATCACTCCACCTGAAGTGGAAAGGAGATAATGTGATAATCACCACAAAAGGTGGAGAGATAATCACATGATGTGTCCACAAAAGGTGGAGGTGATAATTTAATAAAAAGTCAAGTCCACCAAAAGTGGAAATTCTCCAACAACCTCTTATGGGGTCCCTAAGTAAACTTAAGTAAGGTGTAATAATGACCTAAGACAAGGTACAACACATTTAATTACACCAACACCCCCCCTTAAGTGCAACTTAGGGAGAATGTACACAAATGCAAACAATGCAATATGGGTCTCAGCTACTAGGCCATGTTAGGTACCCATGTACAAATGCAATGAAATCTCTCACAAGTGGAGTAAAGATAAAAAAAAAAACAATGGGAAAAAAACTACCCCCCAAAAGAGAGATGAAATACAAAAGCCTATGAACATAGCATGAGAAGGAAAAAACCCCATGTGAGGAAAAAGTCCCCCCCATACAAGAGAAGAAGAGAGAAAGTAGCCCCCCCCCCAAATGTACAATGATCACCCATGTTAGATGCTCGAGAAGAAATGAAGAAGCTACTCCAAACATGTCGAACAATGTTCCTCCCCATAGGAAGAAACAATACCAAAGGTGTATGAATGAAGTCTCCCCAATCCACAAGTGAAGAAGGAAGAACCCTCAAAATGTAAGAAATCTCTGAAATATGCTCAAAGTTCCTTGTATTGATGTTGAAAGATGCCTTTTCTAAACCATGTGAAGCTGCAATGTAGTCAGTTCTTGGAACCTGTGAGAAACCCTTTGCAACAACACTCTCATCTGCTAAAAAAACAACTCAAGATCTAGCAAGTATGTAGGTAGAACATACTCCAAAGACGATGTCTCCTCAAGAGAGAAAGTGGCATCCTCCAATTGCTATAAAGACACATCTACAATCACATCAACCTCGAAAGACTGATCATGTAGAGGAGGGTCAGAGTGTTCCCTTGCAACAACTAAAGAAGAATCACCTTCATCAAAGAGAAGATGTAAGTAAGAAAATGTGTCTCCCAAATCTGCAATGTAGGACTCCACAAACAAGCTACTAATGTCTGACAAGTAGTCATCCCATGAAGCTGCTGCTGGAAGAAAAGGTATACACTATTGCACTGAATCACAAGGAACATAAACTGTCGAAACACAAGTATCATCAGGTACATTATTTAACCTAGGAGATGGAGTATCAACTATAGGTTCAAGAACCTCAGGAGTAGTAAGTACTCCAAGATTGAAATACCCATACTCAACGTCCTCAAGTGTATCCACACTAGGGTGAACTGAATCATCAATAGGAGGAAAATATGAGAAGGTGTAGAATCGAGAATGATGATCAACCTCCCCAACTACAACAAGAGCCCTACTATGCAAATCCAAAACAATGATAGAATATGGTGTGAACTCTACACTCTTTCCTGAACCAGTATGTGTAATCTAATAGATGGAAAGGATGTTCCTTGACAAAGTAGGCACACATAGAACATCATTAAATGCTTCACCTTCAATGTCAATAGACCCCTTCCCACAAACTACCAAAGAAGTGTTGTTGGACATCAAAATGGGTGGTGATGAACAAGAATCAAATGAAGATAACATATCCTTAGACGAATTCATATGATGTGAAGCTCTTGAATCAAGGATCCACCTATCTGAATTGGAATCTGCAACTACAAGAAATCTTGCCCCTTATGTTTCTCATGTTGAGATGAAGAAGGAGATGAGCTTGATGTTGTTGCCATGAGAGTTGTACTTTTTCTATTAAAAGAAGTGGAAGGGGATGAGTCCTTCTCTTGATATGCATTTGGAAAGTTGATATTGTTCTTCTTAAGGATGTGTTTCAACTCATCAATTTGGTTAACATGACAATGATGCTCCTCATGACCAATCTTTTTGCAATATGCACATGTTGGTTGCTCCCTCTTACTTGAATAGTTGTACTTTTTTGAAGAAGATGAAGTTTTTTGTGGAGTGGATTGTTTGTTCTCTCCTTGTGGCTTTGGTGAAGATTGCTTTTGGTCTTTCCCTTTGCCTTGCTGATTGTTTCCATTATTGACCACCAATGCTTTTGAAGTTGAAGACTTGAGAATGACCATTTTCATCAACTTATTTTGCTCAAGAATCAAAAGATTTGTGAGAACCTCAAAAGATGGTGATGTGAAGTTGCTTATTGTCAAAATTTGAGTCTAAAAACTTGAAACAAAGGTTGCATACTCAATTGGAAGTTTTTCCAACAAGTTCAAGACCAATTGATCATCCTCTTTCTCAATACCACAATCTTTTAGTTGTGCAGTTTGCTCATTTTCCTCAGTGACATAATCCTGAATGGTGTCAAAATCCTTTGGATCAAGGCTTAGGATATCATGTTCAAGCTTGTATCCCTTAACCTTATCAACCTTTCCATACAAATAAGTAAGCTTATCACAAGCTTCCTTGGCTATAGTACATTTATCAATATGGAAAATGAGATCATCTAAAATGAACTTTCTTAGTGTGTCCAATGCCATAGAATTTTTAGTGAGCCAATCCATATATACTGTTGGATCTTCCTTAGGATCTGAAGGTGTAGTTATGGTTCCATCAATGTAGTAAATTAAATGTTTTCCATTAGTTTACTCCATGCACATTGAGGATGGTGGAAAGGGTAGGGGACCTTTCCTTATCTTTATTTTTAACAATTTTCCATTGGGTTTAAGACATGCTCAGACCTAACAAATCAAGTGGAGTCGATGTCCGGTACTTGCAACCAGCATCAGACAAAATGGTCAAACAAAATATATATAATCAAATAGTCATACACCTTAAAAGGAAATAATAGCATAGCAAGGTACTTATGAATGAGTAATGTAACGTGCTATTCCTCTCACCAAAAAAATTCAACCAAGTAACTACATCAATGTATAGCAAATAGTTACATACAAACAACATAGAATAATCACCAGATAATCAAGTAGAACCATGCTCAAATAAACACATAAATGAATAAGTCCTTAAAAAACTGTCATCGCATATGCATAAACTCAAATAATAGCAAGAACATCAAAGTATCATCAAGTGTCATCTAGTATCATCAAAGCAAAAAATATAACATCAACAAAGTGTCATAGTGTCTATCCTAATAGAACAATCTTCAGTCTAATAGACAACAACATGAGGGGCAGTACAACAATAATGTATGAAGCATTTTTCTAATGATCCAATAACACCTCAAATTGAACAATTTTAAGTGTAACTTTGTTTGATTGCACTTGAATAGACATATACATATTAGAACATATCATTTTGTGTATAATTATTTTTAATACATTCCATAAACTAACACTTATCAAATCAAAATAACTATTGAAAACTTTAAAAATAACACTAACACTAACCCTAACTATATCTCTAGCTATATATCTTAACACTAACCCTAACTATATCTCTAGCCCTAATCCTAACCTGAACCCTAAGCCTAACTATATCTCTTAACCCCAACCTAACCATATAATCCTAACCCTAAACTTCATCCAAAACATAACTATAACCCTAATCTTGATAACATTAACCTTGATTATTACACCAACCCTAACTATATCTGTTAACCCTAAACTTGACCCTAAACCTAATTGTAACCCTAATCCTCATGCTAACCCAAACCCTAATCCTAAGCTAATATTGATGATAACCCTAACCCTAATTTTGATGCAAACCTTGTCTCTCATCCTAATATTAACCCGAAACCCAATCTTAACTAGGTTTATTAACTCTAACCCTAACCCTAACTATATCTCTAGACCAAACACTAACCTTAACTATATCTCTTAACCTTAACCGTAACCCTAATCCTAACTATTTTTTTTAATATTCCTAACTAATATTAATGATATAATATTTTTTATTATAATATTATAAATATACTAAAAATATATTTATATATTTTAACTTAACATTTAAATATTAAATTATATATATTATTTTTTAAAATTGAATTACAAATATTATACTATCATATTATTTTATCTTAAATTATTATAATAATTTAATATAAAATATAAAAATATAAAAAATATTTTATTTAAGATATTACATGTTGTGTCCCGACTAGCATATATATATTTAATAATATATATAAAATACGTCGAGAGATATCCTTCTCAAGGTGCCTAATTTTTAAATTGTATTTTATATATATTATTAAATATATATGCTAGTATTAAACAACATTTAAATTCAATTATAGGGATAAATTTAATTTGGAGTAATATTGTATTCGACGACTAATTGTTTATGCGAGACCTAAATCTTAACCTAAAAAAGTACATCTCTAGGTCTCTACCTCAACGCAGTTATTTAAGGAACCTATTCGACATCTTTGTTTGCCCGCAGCTTACTTTCGCTCAGCATAAAGAGCTATCTCTTTAAGCTTTTCTAGTTGATTGTAATGCGAATGTTCATTCTTTGTTAAATCAATGTGGTGTTGGCAATAGATGTGGTTAACACGGCATATTCTTCTGTCGATCTGATCTTTTGCAGCAGTATTCATGCTTAATTAAATCTTTTCTCCTTCTGGGGTCCTTCCCCTTCGCTGAAGCATCCAGATTGCAGAAAAAGAAACCGCTGAAATATCAGATCGGAAGAAGGATCGACAATGTAAAAATGCCCTATTTGATCACTCTATTGCCAACTTCATATTGATTCAACAACGATAAGGTTTTTTTTGGCGAGAATGGAAAGGAAGAAGCAAGATCCTATGAATTACTGTGAAAAACAGTCAAAAGCGGGCAAAGAATATATTGCCGTTTTTTGTGGATGGGCTGGTAAAAAGTCCAGAACTGTCCCTAAAGGAAAAGGAATTTAACATTTGTAAGTCGCATTCAACGATTTGATGGAATATTCTGAAGGTTTTATATGAAAGGCCGACGGTTGAGGCGGTTGTGGTTTGATACGGAGTTAGAAAAAAATGAACTTGACCTAACTGTGGTTATACTATAGGTTTTTTTTTTCCTTTTTCATTGTTTTTTCGATGGAATTGCTCTTCCATTTTTATTTGTAAGAGATGAGAAGAAAAGGGTAAGCTCTAGTGTGTAATAAATCAGTGAAAGATTTTCTGTTTGACCTAACTGTGCTTATATTATAGGTTTTTTTCTTTCCTTTTCATTGTTTTTTGGATGGAATTGCTCTTCTATTTTTCTTTGCAAGAGATGAGAAGAAAAAGGGTAAGTTCTAGTCTGTAATAAATCAGTGAAAGATTTTCTGTTTGACCTAACTATGTTTATATCATAAGTTTTTTTTTTCCCTATTTCATTGTTTTTTCGTTCGAATTACTCTTCTATTTTTCTTTGTAAGAGATGAGAAGAAAAGGGCAAACTATAGTCTGTAATAAATCAGTGAAAGATTTTCTGTTTTGATCTAACTGTGCTTCTATTATAGGTTTTTTTTTCTTTCCTTTTTCATTGTTTTTTCGATGGAATTGCTCTTCTATTTTTCTTTGTAAGAGATGAGAAGAAAAGTGTAAACTCTAGTCTGTAATAAATGAGTGAAAGATTTTCTGTTTTGTAATGGAGAACTTACTATTGGTTCTAGGTCAATTCTCACGACATTTGTTAGTGGCTGTAGGGTTAGTTTCTAGGCTTTTGGGGAAGAATCCTTCTCGATATATGTGAATCAATACCTATTTCAATATATTATGACAGGATGTTATAACTGAATTGACAAATTCGAATAACTGCCCCTTAATTGTATGGAGCCATTTATTTTGATTTTGTAAATGGCTACTTGTTTCGAGAGAATCGTAGCATTGTATTATTATTTCTGTAAAAGAGCTTACACAACTCCAGTTTAAAAAGGCTAGATCCTCACCAATGAGGAATCGGGGGACCGACACTAGCCTATGCCTGGTAAAGTAACTGGTATTTAAAGATAAGAAAGAGTTTACTGCTTACGTTTCTGAATCTGGAATATTTATTGTACATTTTTTTGGTCTACAAAAGATTCGGTTGCTTTGCTTGGGCAAATCGTTCCAATAGTAGGTTTGCTCTTGAGCATTGTGGTTACTTGGCATTCTGCCCCATAAGCAATTAGTTGTACGATTTTTTTTTAACTAAGATATTGGAGAACATATAAAGTATACAAACAAATATTTTAAATACAGTCCTTATACTACTTGAACCCTTGTGCCTTTGATTTAAAATCCTCCTGATACTCCTTCAAATATTTAAGAATACAGTGAGTGACAAATCTTCATTTCACTTTCCTTTTGCAGCACTGCAAGTGGATTCTCCTTCTCCTCACAAACACTTAATAGCACTGTCTATTTCAAAATTTTAAGCCTCTCCGTAGAAAATAGACATTAGATCTGAATCAGGCGAAAGAAGAGCAAGACTATGTGCAGGAGTAAGCTCTTGTTTCAAATTTTCATCATTATGTGCTTCAACTCATATGAATGATACTGAGGAGCTTATAAAGCTTCCACATGATAATAAAAATATTGGTAGTAAGTGGGTCTAAAAGATTAAGTAGGGCAATGGTGGTAGTGTTGAAACAAGCCACAATTACTAGCTGTAATATTTACAGAGATATGTGAAATATATTATGAAGATATATTTACACCAATAATGACAAAATATACCATGAAAATTATGGTTCCATTTGTGGTTGAAAAGAAATGGATCATGCATCACATTGACGTGAAAAGTGCTTTCTTGAATACATGATTAGAAGAGGTAATTTTTATTTGATAAGTTCCATAGGATTTTATAGTGCAAGGTGAAGAAAAAAAATTGTAGAAGTTGAAGGATTTGTATATCTCAAGAAATCCAAGAGAATGCTAGGCTAGGATTGATAAATATTTTAAAAATATAACTTTAAGAAAAAGAAGAATGAGCGTATTTTCTATAGAAATAAGAAAGTAATAATATTTTGATTATAAATATATATAAGTAGGAGGTATTTTTCCACAGCGTGTCAAATTATGATATTGCTATCAGGATTCAACCGTGTAGTTTCGAGTCAAACTCATTGACCCATGTTTCATATTGCTATCAGGATTCAACCGTGTAGTTTCGAGTCAAACTCATTGACCCATGACTCATGAAACATGGGTCAATGAGTTTGACTCGAAACTACACGGTTGAATCCTGATAGCAATATCATATAAATATATATGTTGATGGTTTAAAGTATATGAGTAGGAATTCTAAGATGAAGGATGAGTTCAAAATTTTTGAGGAATGAATTTCAAATGAGATATTTAGGTTTTATGCACTATTTTCTAGGAATGAATGTTCATCAAAATGAGGATTGTTTTTTTTTTTTTAAACAAAGTATGAAAAAGATATATAGAATAAATTTGGTATGGTTGATTGTAAACTAGTATCCACTCCAATAGATCATGGTTTTGTGTTATGTAGATTTGATGGTGATGAAATAGTTAATGAGACAACTCATAGAAATATTGTTGAAGGTTTGATGTTTCTAACTCACACTAGTCTAGATATTACTTATTCGAGTTCTCTCATTTATAGTCATATGAATGAGCCATCAACAATTCAATGAAATAAGCCGAGAGGATATTGAGGTATGAGAAAGGTACTACAACTTTTGATATTCACAATTATGCTTTTATAATGTTTGAACTTGTTCATTTTAGTGATTATGATTGAAGAGATATTTTGGATGCCTAAAAGTCCACATATGGTAATTATTTTTCAGTTGATTCAAATTTGGTTACATGGATCATAAAGAAGTAAGTTTTATTTTCTCCTTTGTATATAGAAATAGAGTATATTGTAGCCACTTCAACAGATACAAAATCATTATGGTATCAGAAAGTCTTAGAAAAAATTAAGAAAATACAAATTCAGTGTACAATATTTTGAATGAAATTAAGATGGACAAATATCATGTCCTTCAAAATAAGGCAAAGAATTTTAATTTGAAATATTATTTCCTTCAAAATTTGGTTCAAAAGAAAAGCAAAATCAAGGCATACAAAGACCCATGAACAACTTCCAGACATCACTACAAATATAGTTGTAAAATTTCTAACTTTTTACATTCCAAAGACTATCTTGTGAGTCTGGTTAGCATTAAGGAAAGGTATGGTGTTAAATGATGCTGATTATGCAAATGCAGAAGGTAGATTTAGAATTTTGCTTATTCGATATCATTCCTTTTAAAAATAAATAATAGTGCTAAAAGCAGTTAGACACTATATTTAGAATAAGAATTTTTATATTATTTAGAAGCTATTTATAGAGGGATTCAGAGTATTTTTGGAGATCCCTATTTATCTTTCTGTTTATTTTAAGGGCTGGAAACTGTTTAAATATATGGCCCTCGCTATTTGGCAAAAGTGAAGGCGATGAACAACAGCTTAATAGTCTGCAATTTTTTCAGAGCACTTAAAAGAGTTCTTTCGTAGCAGTTTTACTTATTCTGTAAGTTTATGTTCGTTTTAATTGTTTATATGAGCTGTTAGTTTGATGTAAATTAACATAAAAGTTATTTCAGAATGACCAAAAGAGCGATGTACAATTAGGGTTTTATAACAAATCTCGAAACAGCTCAATAAGTAATAGTTCTTTTGAAGATGTCAGATCTCTAGGAGGTTCTACCTGCTATAATGATGAAAGCTTGAAACGAGAGCTTATCCCTGCACATAGTCTTGATCTTCTTTCGCCTGATTCAGATCTAATGTCTATTTTCTACGGAGAGCCTTAAAGATTTGAAATAGAAAGTTCTAGTAAGTGTTTGTGAGAAGGATAATCTACTTGCAGTGCTGCAAAAGGAAAATGAAATGAAGATTTGTCAGTCAGTGTATTGTGGTCAATATTTGAAGGAGCATCAGGAGGATTTTATATCAAAGGCAGAAGGGTTCAAGTAGTATAAGGACTGTATTTCAAATATTTGTTTGTATACTTTATATGTTCTCCAATATCTTAGTCAATAAAAATATCGTATAACTAATTGTGATGGGGCAGAATGCCAAGTAACCACAATGCTACAAGGGCAAGCCTACTATTGGAACGATTTGCCCAAACAAAGCAACCGAATCTTTTGTAGACCAAAATAATGTACAATAAATATTCTAGTTTCAGAAACGTAAGCAGTAAACTCTCTCTTATCTTTAAATACCAGAGTTGCTTTACCAGGCACAGGCTAGTGTCGGTCCCCCGATTCCTCATTGGTCATGAAGATCTAGCCTTTTTAAACTGGAGTTTTGTAAGCTCTTTTACAGAAATGGTAATACAATGCTATGATTCTCTGGAAACAGGTAGCCATTTACAGAATCAAAATAAATGGCTCGATACAAATAAAGGGCAGTTATTCGAATTTGTCAATTCAGTTATAACATTCTGTCATAATATATTCAAATAGGCATTGATTCACATATACCCAGGAGGATTCTTCTCCAAAAACCTAGAAACTAATCGTACAGCCACTAACAAATGTCGTGATAATTGACCTTGAACCAATAGTAAGTTATCCTTTACAAAACAGAAAATCTTTCACTTATTTATTACAGACTAGAATTTACCCTTTTCTTCTCATCTCTTACAAAGAAAAGTAGAAGAGCAATTCCATCGAAAAAACAATGAAAAAGGAAAGAAAAAAACCTATAATATAAGCTCAGTTAGGTCAAACAGAAAATATTTTTACTGATTTATTACAGACTAGGAGATTACCCTTTTCTTCTCATCTCGTATAAAGAAAAATAGAAGAAAATTCCATAAAAAAAAAAAAAAAAAAAACAATAAAAAAAGAAAGAAAAACAAAACCTATAATATAAGCACAGTTAGGTCAAAACAGAAAATCTTTCACTGATTTATTACAGACTAGAGTTTACCCTTTTCTTTTCATCTCTTACAAAGAAAAATAGAAGAGCAATTCGATCGAAAAGACAATGGAAAAGGGAAAAAAAAACCTATAATATAAGCACAGTTAGGTCAAATAGAAAATCTTTCACTGATTTATTACAGACTAGAGCTTACCCTTTTTCTTCTCATCTCTTGCTAAGAAAAATAGAAGAGCAATTCCATCGAAAAAATGATGAAAAAGGGAAAAAAAAACATATAATAATATAAGCACAGTTAGGTCAAGTTCATTTTTTTCTAACTCCGTATCAAACCACAACCGCCTCAACCCGTCGGCCTTTAACACCTTCAGAATATTCCATCAAATCGTTGAATGTGACTTACAAATCTTAAATTCCTTTTCCTTTAGGGATAGTTCTGGACTCTTTACCAGCCCATCCACAAAAAACGGGCATTACAGCCGTTTCTTCTCTGTGTTCTTCAATCAAAAGAAAACCAAGACTTTCTCCCAGCAGGAGTAAGCCCTTGATTCAAAGCAATATATTCTTTGCCCGCTTTTGACTGTTTTCACAGTAATTCATAGGATCTTGAATCTTCCTTTCCACCCTCGCCCAAAAAAACCTTATCGTTGTTGAATCAATATGAAGTTGGCAATAGAGTGATCAACAAGGGCATTTTCAAATTGTTGATCCTTCTTCCGATCTGATATTTAAGCGGTTTCTTTTTCTGCAATCTGGATGCTTCAG
Source organism: Sequoia sempervirens (assembly GCA_007258455.2). NCBI lineage: Eukaryota > Viridiplantae > Streptophyta > Pinopsida > Cupressales > Cupressaceae > Sequoia > Sequoia sempervirens. Next base: position 744 of record VDFB02391990.1, on the reverse strand, counting down.
CAAAGGGGAAGCACCACAGAAAGAGAAAAGATTTGATTATGCCAGATGAATACCGCTGCAAAAGATCAAAGATCAGATCGACAGAAGAATATGCCGTGCTAACCACATCTATTGCCAACACCACATTGATTTAACAAAGAATGAACATTCGCATTACTCTGATAAAAATTTGTCTTGCAATCAACTAGAAAGCTTAAAGAGATCGTGCTTTATTCTGAGCGAAACTAAGCTGCGGGCAAACAAAGATGTCGAATAGGTTTCTTAAATAACTGCGTTGAGGTAGAGACCTAGAGATATACTTGTTTAGGTTGAGATTTAGGTCTCACACAAACAATTAGTCGTCCAATACAATATTATTCGATATTAAATTTATCCTTATAATTGAATTTAAATGTTGTTTAATATTATATTTATTTTTAAAGTCTTCAATAGTTATTTTGATTTGATAAGTGTTAATTTATGGAATATATTGAATAATAATTTTACATAAAATGATATGTTCTAATATGTATATATCTATTCAAGTGCAATCAAACAAAGTTACACTTAAAATTATTCATTTTGAGGTGTTATTGGATCACTAAGAGAATGCCTCATACATTATTGTCAAGGACCCTTCAATTTCCACTTTTTGTACAGGTAGTCTTTCATAGCCCTCATTGAGGTTGTAATCAGTTTATTCATTGTAATCGAAATGCTCATTTGTATGCCACTCTACCTCCTACGAAAGGAGATTGTGCTTAA
>VDFB02391989.1:0-20100 GCA_007258455.2 Sequoia sempervirens | reverse complement strand
TCCCTTCTCACGGTATGGTGGTTTATGATGTATTTAAATTCTCTCATACCACCTAATTGTGTCCTCATCATAATAATTTCATGGTATGGTGGTAAATATCTTCATGTTGTCTATTACACACCGTCAACCCACCAAGGGTTTAGATTATTGTTGAACGATTGCAGTGATAGATTGTTAAGGGATTTGGAATGTTTTTAGCTAGACATGTTTTTTGTTAAGTACATATGATGAATTTTTGGCTTTGTATAGGTCTTTCAGTATCAATTAGACCTAAAAAATTTATATGTATGTTTACAATGGGGAGGCTTGAAGTCAAAAATAAAAAAAAGGAATATAAGGGTCAAGGCTTAGGTCATGTAGCTCAAGGTTAATTGTGATAATGGAACTAGGCAAAATTTCAATGTTCTAACATACCTCATGATGAACTAGACTATTTTTTTCCTTCTTTCTACTTGTGTTATGTTTTTATGAGTTCTTTTCTTGTGAATATATCCCTAAGGAAAATTTATCTAATACTTATAATTTTAAACATCTTCTTGGCTTTTGACTACAAATTCTTTTTTTTTTTTATAAAAAGGGTAAAAACTTTATTGAAGATCAGAAACAAGCATTACAAAACAAACAGGGACGAAGCCCGAAAAGAACCAGCAAAGCAAGAGAAAAAATCAGCCCGCACCCACCATGTCTTCAGCAAGAACTCTCTCAAGGTCTAAATTAAGCTCTTGGGGGATCTGTGCCCAATCCTCAATCTGCCATCCTTCCCCACGCACAGAAGCCCATTTGGCCAAACAATTTGCAGTCCTATTCCATTCCCTTGGAATATGGACAAAAGACACCATTTCCATCAAAATCCCAACTTGCCAAATCTGTTGCACCACCACCGCCAGCTGCCAGCTAACATCAGACATTTTCTTCTGATTGAGCAAATTAACAAGAACCTGAGAATCCGCTTCACAAATAACCCTACGCCAACCCCTCTCATAGGCCCGCTCCAAAGCGTAGAGAATCGCCAAACCTTCCATAAGGTTAATAGTCTGAGAGCCCTTATGAATAGAAAAGAGAAAAACCACCGAGCCGGAAGAATCTCTACCAATCCCGCCAACTCCTGCAGGGCCAGGGTTTCCTTTGGAAGATCCATCGGTATTAATCTTCAGAGTGTCCACAGGAGGGGGCTTCCAGTTCCCCTCCCGCTGAACACGCTCCCGCACCCGCCTACCACGCTTACAACAAGTATCAGCAGGGGATATCTGTTTGAATCCCAGCCTATCCACCATCTCAGCATCCCTTTTTTCAAGTGGCAACACCACCTCACCCTTTGCTTCCAACGTCTCCTGAATCATCCCGAGGATTCTAAACCAAACCTGTTGTATCTGCAAGTGCTCCCCTCTAAAAATCCTCTGATTTCGTTCCAACCACACTTGCCACAATAGGAAGATAGGCCCAACATGCCACACATCCTGTAAGAATGGTGCCAACGAGGGCGGTCTCCCCAAACTTGACCAAAATTCCACCAAGGAAGCGGCATGAACACAGGGGCTGTTCCAAACCCCCCACCAAAAATGCCAAAGCTGCATTGAAAAAGGACATCTAAAAAATAAGTGAGAAGCATTCTCCTCATCATTTCCACAAAGAACACACCTAGAGGGTCCTTGGAAGCCACGCTTTTGAATATTATCCCATGTGAGACACCTGTTCCAAGCCAAAGTCCAAACAAAACAGTTACACTTGGGCCAAGCGAACTTATGCCAGGCCCACTTCCACCAAGGAACTTCAATTCCTTCCCCCTTTTGAGCCACCAACCTCTGGTAACCCGAAGCAATAGTATACTGACCCTTCTTATTGGGAAACCAAGCCAGAACATCCTTCTCTTGAAGGGAACTACACTGTCTACCCGAAAGGATATTATGAAGCAAAAAACACTCTTCCTCCATTCCCACCAACGGCCATTCATCAGGCTTCTTCCATCTGGCTCTCACATGCTGCCCCTGACAGTCAAACACCTTAAAGTCACACACCCTTGACCAGCCCACATCAACAAATCTCTGACTCAGGGTTGCCAAGTTAGGGAATTGAGAGATAATGGGGGGGTAACCGTCCCACGAGTCAGCCCAAAAGTGAACCTCCATCCCACGCTTACAGATCCAAAATAAGCCTTCCTTGACAAGCGCCACTCCTTTCTTGAGAGTAGCCCAAATGGCTGACCCCTTCCCCACCAAAGGGTACCGGGGGATATCTTCCCGAGGCATCTCCTTGAGATACTTAAGTGAGAGAATCTTGGCCCATATCCTATCCTGCTCAGTACACCATCGCCAATAAAGTTTCACAGCTAGAGCAGTACCGACCAGTGAGGAATGCCTTAGCCCCAAACCCCCATACTGCTTAGGCTAACAAACAATGTCCCACTTAACAAGGCTCCATTTCAAAGAGGACAAACTGCCAGCCCATAAGAATTGTCTTGCTAATGAGTCCATTTCCTTAACAAAGCCCAAAGGGGCCACCTAGAGCATACATCGATAAATAGGGAGAGCTTGAACAATTGACTTAAGTAGTTGAACCCTACCCGCAAAGGAAAGCCAGCGAGTGGTCCAGTGGGTCACTTTAGCCCAAAATTTATCCAAGATAGATATCCAAGAATCCCTAGATAACCTGCCCACATCAATAGGAATACCAAGATAAGTCACTGGGAGGGTCCCATCTGAAACCGAAGAATCTGAGCAATTCTCCTCTGAATAGAATTTGGCGTATTGAAGAAGAAGATGGAAGACTTGTCCTCATTAATTTGTTGACCTGAAGCTCTAAGATAGATATCCAGAACCTTACGGAAACCCATGGCTTCCCGGATAGTAGCCATCCCCATCAAAGCAGTATCATCAACAAACTGCAAATGGGTTTGCGGGGGTAAATCACCCCCCCAACACCACCCCTGGACCAGGCCCAACTCCACATGTCTCCGCAAGAGGCGCCCTAAACCTTCAACCAAAAGGAGGAATAGGTAAGGAGAGAGAGGGTCACCCTGCCGCAACCCCTGGGAGGCACCGAAAAGCTCAGTGTGCTCCCCATTAATTAAGACGGAGAAAGAAACTGACTTGATACAACTCATGACCCATTGAATCCAGTCCTCACTGAAGCCCAGAGCACCCAAAACCTTCTGAAGGAAAGCCCATCAGACCCTATCATAAGCCTTGGCCATATCAAGCTTGATAAACATCGCCTTATCTCTTGAATTAGCCATAGAATGAATGGACTCTGCCGCTATGACAATACCATCCAGAATCTGCCTGCCCTCTACAAAACCACTCTGTTCCTCAGAAATGAGCATTGGCAGCCACTTTTTTAGCCTATTAGCCATTAGCTTGGAGATAATCTTATATACCACATTGCACAATGAAATAGGACGAAACCTTCTTAACCTATCTGCCCCTTCTTCCTTGGGAATAAGAGCAAGAAAAGTGGAGTTCAATGCCTTTAACATCTGCTTGTTCTTTTGAGATTCTTGGACAATTGCCAACAAATCCATCTTGATGATCTCCCAAAATTCTTGAAAGAATTCAATCAGGAAACCATCCGGGCCTGGGGCCTTCCCCTTCTTCATCTGGAACACTGTCTCTTCCAGTTCCTCAAGGGTGATTTCTCCCATGAGTTGATCCTTCATATCCTGAGACACCAAAGAAGGAATACAAGATAGGACCTGAGCTTCCTCCATTAAACTAACCTGCACATCCTCACTGAACAAAGAAGTAAAATACCGCACAGCTTCCCTCGAGATATCCCGGAATGAGGAAAGAGTCTCCCCTCTATCATTGACTAAGATGGGAATAGAGTTACCATGACGCCTAGCCTTAACAGAATTGAAGAAGAAAGCTGAATTTTTGTCTCCCTCTTGGAGCCAATCAATTTGAGCCTTCTGCTTCCAAAAGATCTCCTCTCGCACCTCCCACTCTTCCAGTGCTTTCAAGGCCCTTGATTCCTCCTTCATAAGATTCTCCATAGCCCCATTTTCCCTAATCAACCTAGTGATACCATCCAAATCCGCCTGAGCTGCTGACTTAGCACTGAAAATATTACCGAAGCATTGACGGTTCCAATGCTTAAGCTGATACTTAACAAACTGAAGAAGCTTAGCAAAAACATACATAGCCGTACCAAAAGAGGGTCTGCCATCTTGCCACCATTGAGCCACATAGCCCTGAAGGTCAGGATCCTGCAGCCACATCAACTGGAATTTGAAGGAAGAAGTCTTGGGTAAGATAGTAGAAAGAATAGAGAGCTTAATAGGCCAATGGTCCGAACCCCTCCAGTCCAATATCTCTGAGCTAGTAGACCACAACCCACCAACCCAAAAGCAAGAGACCATGAACCGATCCAGGCGTTCAGCAATGCAATTGACACCCACCCGCCTATTATTCTAGGTAAAAAGGCCATTGCTCGGTTTGACATCAATCAGATTCAAAGCAGAAATGTTGTCCTGGAGTAGTAACGCGTAGGCCTCCAACCTAGCAATACCACCTCTCTTCTCTGCCAGCTCGGTGATAGCATTAAAATCACCCCCTATAATCCAGGGGTGGTAAGGGACCATGCTACGAACAAATCGAATGAAAGACCACAGGCCTTGCTTGCCTTGCAAATCCACAGGCGCATACACATTGGATAAGAGAACACTTTCTCCTGACATAAAACAAGAAGCCATCATGGAGAGGGAGGACCTAGAGGACACCCACCAATGGGGGCAGATCTTTCATGGGTTCCAAAAGCAAGCCACCCCCCCAGAAGACCCAAGAGCTCCAATGCACTGGCACTCCCCATTTCTCCAAAGTTTGGGTGCTAAATCCATCATATACTCAATAGAAAGTTTAGTCTCTTGTAAGAAAAGGACATCAGGAGAGTGACACCTAACCAACTCCCGAACAGCTTTTTGTCTAGGGCCACTGTTCAAGCCCCTTACATTCCATGAAAGGACTATCATTTCAAAGGACCTGAGAAAAGAAAATCCAAAGTCTTAACTGACCCCGACTCCACCAAAGTCTCCCCAATCAATTTAATCTTTTCCACATCTTTCTTCCTCCCCAATTTGGAACCTTTCTCCGCCCCCCCTTTCTACAGCTCTTTTTGCAAAATACCCAAATGAGGAGACAACTTATTGGTCTTACTCACCTCCGAGCTCGCTTTCCGCAAGGGGTGAACCTGAGCCTCATTTCCCTTCCCCGAATCAACAATGCAATTTGACTCTTCCTGAGTCACAATCTGTTGGTCAGAAACCAAGTCTCTCACCCCATCAGGCTGTGAAACAATAGCCACCTCTGGATTGAGCCCGACCTGCCCCAGACCTTGCCCATCCTGCTCTGATCCCAACCCACCCAAACACATCTCCTGCTGGACCAACTGTACTGCCTCCACAGGTGGCCCATGCTGCTCAATGTCCAAAGTCCCTTGACCCAAATCTAGAATTCCTGGATTCACTTCTTGCTGACTAAGTTCATCCAATATCTCAAACTTGTTAAAAGACTCATGAACTTGCCTTTCCCTTGGATTCATTTTATGTCCCTTATTTCTATTTCGAGCTCTGACTAGAATGAAACCATCATCCCCAGCTCCACCACCTAGAATAGGGTCCTTGTCCTTGTTCCCCCTAGGTGGTCGACGAGGAGGTTGAGATGATTGAGCCTCCAGAGGCTTGGTCTTTGGACATCTGCGCTGGAGATGGCCATACTCATGGCAAAGACGACAGCGAAAAGGTAAAGTTTCATAGTCAAGCTGCTGCACCCATGAATACTCTCCAGCACACACCTCTAGAGAGTCTGGTAATGGTTTATTTAAATCAATTTCCACACAAAAACAGGCATAAGTCATTACCTTCCTGAATTGTGTCTGCTGCGACGAGCCAATAGGTTTCCCCAACCTGGAGGCCAGTAAGAACAGAACATCCTCGCGCCAACATTCCACCGGGAGCCTCGGAAGACGAACCCAAACCAGAACCCGACTCGGGAGCTCCTCTGACGGGTTGAATCCCACATGCCATGGCTTAATGAACAACCCCACTTGGTTGTAAAAGTAGGGCCCCCCCTCAAAAACCCTATTCCGATCAGCCATGCAATCAAAAGTAACCATGAAATAGCTATTCGCCAAGAGTCTGATCTCCATCTCCCCCTCTGGCATCCATGTCCTTTGTGCCCAGGCATCCAAAAATTGCAGTGAAATTTTCAATCCCAAGAACTTGCAGAACAAAGAATGCCTTGAGTAATAATCAATATCTTCTGCCAACATCTCCTTCGGAATGACAACATTCGGCCTCTCTTTACACCTTTCTAGGCACCCATTAATCTTCACAATCTGGAGTCCTCCTGATGAGCCCGTCTCAAGCTTCTCCGGTTCCGTCGAGAAAAGGTTATTATCAAACATCTTTGGATCCTACCGAGAGGGTTTCGAACCGAGTGTAAAACGAAAATCCATCTTGGGACTGGCCCCAGACGATTCCCCAAGTGCCATTGATGAAAAACAGGCCCCAAACAAACATGCAAGGACATGCACGTCCTCCAAGACCACAAAAACAAAAAACCTCCCCTCGGGAAACGAAACCACACCCCACCACACACCAAAAACAGAGGGCCCAAATCACACCCACGCACAACACCCACAACCTCGGCCTTCAACACCAAACCCTCAATCCCCACCGCACTACACATAACACCTTGACTGACCCCAAACGCAAGCATCAAACAGCCAAAACACAGACCAACGCCTACCAAAGACACCCAACACGAGCCGGGAAAAATCCTTCACTGGCCGCAGCACAGGAAGCTCCGGAATGATAGCCATGCACGAGAGATAGCAGAAGGAAACAAGGGTTCACAGCAAGGAAGAAACAGCCCCCAGCGAGCCGACAGTGACTGCAGACACCCCCACCAACGCGCAGCCAACAGCAAACAGAGAGGCGAGCTAGGGCACGCTTGCCCTAGCTCGACACGCAGAGCCAAAAAAATGCCATCCTTCCTCCAAGCAGTAGAGTTAACAAAGGAATTTTTTTTGAATTTTACTACAAATTCTTTTCAATCTATAAACTAAATTCTATTTTAAGTTGAAACCATTTGTAGTTATCAACGGATTAGAAAGTCAACTATTATCAACTTATGAACTCAATAAAGTTTTACTGATTCAAGTTTTTGATTTATACATTATTATTTATTTAGACTTCAAGAAATGAAGACAATGACTATAAGGCACAAATTAGATGATACTGATCATAATGCTAAAATTCCAGTAATAGAATATGAGTGCATGCATAGTGAAAAAGTGGCCAAGAATAATGAATATTTATTGAGTCTTGGTTTGACAAGTGGGAAAGTTGTAAATCCACTAAGTAGTATATTATTTGTTTAATAGTGTTTAATGAAATTTTATAGGCAAGAGATTTATGTATATAAGACATAATATGATTTTTTTTTGTTTTATAGGAAACAAAAATAGTACAAAAAAAATGCAGAGAAAAAACAAAAGGAAAGAAAAGATATAGTGCCACCATCTTGTAGAACCCAATGCTTTTGTGATTCAACAAATATAGTTGGTGAAAACAATAGTTGTGATGATGTGTAGTTTGGTATAGCACATGGTGATGTGTAGCCTAATATAGAACATGGTGATGTACAACTTCATATAGCACATGGTGATGTACAACTTGATATAGCACATGGTGATGTGCAACTTGATGTAGCACATGGTGATGTGCAACATTTTGATGATCTCTTCAAACTAATTCTAAGAGATAATATTGAAAAACATCAAGGAAAAGGAATAGTAGTTCTACAGATGCTATATTCAAAATTAAGGGATGTGCTTGATGTGAAATATGTGGAAATTAGTACTGATCTACCTACTCATGCCACACCTAATGTGGCCAAGGAGAATGAATTTTGATTAATAAAATTCATGAAGAGAGAATGCCTACATCCGTTGTACCTTAGAGTGCACCTATTGCATATAGAACTTTTGATAGAACTAGTGGATTAGCCATAAATACTGGTAGTGGTAATTTAATAGAAGATGTGGATGCTTTTGTCAAAAGACAAAGATTGAGTCAAGATTTGTAAATATCTACAAAGAGGAATGCAAAAGAAATAAAATTAGAAGGAAAGAAGCTATTCTTGCTTGAGGTATTGAGAGATGGTGAGCCCATTGGGCCAAATGCTAAAAAGTAGTCCACCAAGTTGGGTGTAAGATGTAGGGCCCATTTGGATATTTGCAAATAAATTTTTGTAGAGAAAGATCCACAAGCTATGGAAAATGCTTTTGAGACTACTGGTGGGAAAATCTATAGAAAATATTACAAGCAAAGGATGAGAAGTTTGATGAAAAAATATAGATACAGTTTTATAAAAAAATCATGGAGGGAAAAGATAGATTAGACTCCACTCTATCTCCTAAAGAGTAGGAGGAATTGACAAAAAGTATGCATTTTGAAGAATATTTGGCAAAGAGTAATAAAGGCAAGAGAGCAAGAGATAATGTGAGGGCTATATATACATTTGGCAAAGGTGGGTTGCATGCCAAAAAGGAAAAAAATGTACTAAGTGTATGGATTTTTGGCTCAATTTATATTGTGTTATTTATTTCAATTTTTTATTAAACTGGCTATATGTTGAAATTGACATTGTATTTTAGGTGGAAAACAATAATAGAGAAGTAGGTGCATAAGATATTGTCAATTATATGGCAACACTAGTCTATGCTAGTAAATATAAGAGTAGGATGAAGTGGAAATCTAGTTCATTAATAGAGATTCCACAACCATCTGTTTAATGCACAGTAGGAGCCTCTATAAATCATTTCAACTCAAATGAACTAGGGTACCAAAAGGTAATGAGTTGCATATTCAGTCTCACTCAAGAAGTTACACAATTGGTTGAATCTGTTAACCCTATAGTTTCTACAAGGAATAAGCTCATAAATCTATGGATTCAAATGAGGTAAGAGGCTCTATTGATCTCATTTCTTCCTATTTAGCAATTCTATATATAAATGCCTCTTAATATGTAGATTATTGAAATTTGAGCATAGGAGAATTTAACCTAGTTTCTTTATTGTTGGAGTGATCCAAAAAATATTATTTTGGAAAAATTTATAGCTTGCATTATTTACTTGATTATTGAATGATTTGTACATTTTTTTGCACAATGGTTAAACCACATTTAGAGCAATTTTATCAAAGCAATAGGAAAACAAAAATGCCTTCATGATGTCAACAAAGTTGCCGATATTGATAGTGATGAAGTCGACAAGAATGTGCAACATAGTAATTTAGTTGTTCTAAAGTTGAGGTAATTAATATAATAGTTGTCTGATGCAATGCTAGAGGAATAATATCATTTAACAAAACTCAACCAATTATTTCATGTCCATTCAATTAGGACTCTTTTCCCTTCACAAAACTCATGATTTTCAAGACAACAAACTGAGTTCCAAAGCACAAAATCCCTTTAATACTTCTCAAAAAACTTTAAAAATCATCAATATAACTGGCCCACATCCCTTTCACCAACATAAACATCACAAAACTAAGAACTTTTAAAACGACTGACCTAAAATAGCATTAGGTCCTTTTAGACCACACAAACAATCATCTATAAACCCAAGCCCAATTATCTTTCCAGCATTTCAAACAAATATAAATAGTTCTGTACAATCATATTTGACCATCCTACAAACCTTTATTCTTGACATTTCATCAAACCTTCATGCTGAAGCATCCAAATTAGACTCCAAAATAGGACTGCTCCAAGATTGTCTTATCAAGATAGTATACAAAAGGTATTAAAAAAAACCTTTACTAAAGAGGGACCAAAACATACCCAAAGACCTTTTGAAAACAATAATATTCAAGTAGGATTTACTCATCACAAAAAAAAATACTTAAATACCCTATTGTACTTAGTTATTTTCAGAATTATCACAAGTTTCAAACCTAGGGCTTATTGAATAAACCATCTGCACAATTAATTTTCCTTAACCAACACTTGGAACATGTTTAATTATACTTTCTCATGCTTATTGAATCACTGAAAGCCCAATTCCATGTTTATTTTACCAAACCCTTAGTGGTATCCTTCTTAAACTCTTTTTTTCTTGTCTGTACACAGTTTGTAGTCATAAAACTTTAAACTTTCCACACATTCATTTTAGCCATTCGACCCAAAACTTTAGGAATATGAAACTACATGCCAAAATTATCCTTTTCACCAAATTTTAGCCAATTCCAATTGGTAATATGAGAGAAATACTATTTTTCTATCCACTGTTTACCCTAGGGTAGTGTATTGACAATTTTTACAAAAATAACAATATTTGATTCAAAACTCCACCAATCTGCATGAAACAAAACCCAAATGGAAGGTGATTGAGAAACCTAACACTTACAAACATTTAAACAAGCATATAAGCCTGTACAAAGTGCTACAATGACTGGAAATAATGAATTTATGAAGAAATATGCTTAAAAATAGTGCTTTCATTGATCTAATTCCTTTATTCAATCACCCACAAGTATCCAAATGTACAAATGGAATTTTTAAAGGAATTTAAAACTAACTCTATAACTTCCAACTACCTTCTAATTCCTAATAACTAAAATGACCCTTTCACCTTCCCTATTTTGCTTTTTTTTTTTGTCATTTTGCAATTTTAGCAATTTTTACAATTTGTATGACAACTTTTACACTCTTTTCAATTTTAACACAAATTATTAAAGATTGACCTCCTAATCATATTAAAATTACCTCTAAGACCTTGTTACAAGGTTGAGACACCAAAATTGAATCAAATTTCAAAATTTCCACATGGATGCATAATTTTTGTCAAGGCACTTTTGCACCATTGTCAGTTATCCATCCCAATGTTTTGTCACTCTTCGTGCTTAAAATGTTATTTTGGACTACAAATTATATCTTTTGCATTCTTTAATTTGTAAGTTAATATGTCCCAATATTTTTTCATTCTTCTTTTGGACAAAAAATTATCGCTTTTGCATTCTTTAAGTTGTAAGTTAATCAATCCCAATGTTATAGTGCCATTCTTCTTTTGGAAAAATTTTTATAGCTTTTTCATTCTTTACTTGATTTATTTTAATTTTTACATGATGATTAAACCACATGATGCAAAGCAATTATATGAAAGTAGGAAAAAAAGAAATGGGCCCTGTCAATAGAACTCTCTGCAAAGTTATACAACTTCATGTTTGCAATGATGTTGATAGTGATTATGATGATGAACTCGACAAGGATGCACATGATATTCATAGTGGTGGTCATGTTGAACTTGAGGTGAGTGCTATGAAACCACATGCAATTAAGTACTATTCATTATGTAAATAAGGGTAATCATTACCTATTTGATAGAAGTTGGTTAGAATAGTAGTGAAGTGTAATTAGCTAGTATACATAGATTATGGAAATAAGGGAGAACATATAACTTACATATGGAAGCTTAGAGCTTAGTTGTAATAGAGTGTTTTATAAAATAAAATACAAAAACTGATTTGTTCTAAGAGATAAGACATTACATACAGTTGTCAAAAATAATATAATGCATGTTATATATCTCAATATAATGTGTATTTTTTTCAAGAGAATAAAGTTGAGGTGTTGTTGTGAGCATTGGGCAGATTCACTCACTATCTATTATATATGGAGTCAAATTGAAAGGAACAAGAGATGAAAATGTGAGTATTTTACAAGTCACAAGTAACATACCCCTTTCTTATCCAAAAGAAATAGATGGAGTTATCTATTTGAAAGAGAAAGAAGGGACCTTCACATGGTGGCCACTAAAATATATGAAAAAAATGATAGAGTGTTAGTCGTACATGTAGAAGAGAAAAAGAAGAGTTAGCAGCAACAAAGTGTGGAAAGTGAAGTTACAAATAGAGAACATACTCAGCTTGAATAACCTAAACCCAAACAAAAACCAGAGAATCTGATTTGGGTGTACATTCTATGAGTAGAACATAGAATGTTCTATCTTACTTCACCTATAATGTAAAACCCCTTGATTATGTTTTTCTCTTTTTGTTTGGGTTTTTATCATTCAAAATGGTGCATTATAGAAGAGGGGATATGTTTCTATGTAAGCAATAGACCCAAAGAATAGGGGTGTAGAAAAAGAAGTAAATACATAGCAGATAAAGAGGTGCAAAGAAGAGGAAAAGTTGTAGAGAGTGCAACACACATATATGTGCAGTTGCAAATAAGTTGCAACATACAATTGTCATCAAAATTATAATATCTTGCATAAGCAAAATAAAGGAATTGTAACTTAATTTTCTCAGTCACAAAACTAAGAAACACACTTTGTAACAGTACATTTTTCAAAGAAAAGACACGTTTTTGTCTTGTATTTGTTGTAAGAACACGTTTTCTCAATAAAATTTTAGCATTTTTCCTTTTTAATAGTCATTTCATTATGTGTAAATAAATGATTGATTATGTTTTTTTTTGTTTTTATATGTTTAAACCTCAATTAAAGCATTGTCTCATTTCCAACACTTATAGGAAGAAATCAATGAATAAAAAAAATTAAATAAACTACCAATTGACTAAATATACTACCAATTGACATAAATTAGACAATAAATATGACTAAATATAATGATTATGCAGTTAATAAATAATGTATCAATATACCTACTAGTTGACAGAAATTAGTGAACAAAAACAATTAAATAAACTACCAAATTGATCAAAATGATTATTAAAATTAATGACTAAATACACTACCAATGGATGAAAATTAGTGAATAAAAATGACTAAATAAGTGACCAAATAACAACAATCAATGACTAAATTAATGACTATATATACCAGTGAATAAAAAATGATTGAATAAGTGACCAATTTAAAATAATCAATGACTAATTTAACGACTAAACACACTACCAAATTGATTAAATTAACAACTAAAATAATGACCAAATCGATCAATTAGATGACTAAATCAATGACCAAATCGATCAATCAGATGACTAAATCAATGACCAAATCAATCAATCAGACAACTAAATTAATGAGCAAATTGATCAATCAAATGACTAAAAATTGTTTAGTCATCAATCAATCATGCTATAAATGACTAGCAATAAACTACTACTAGTCACACGACCATGTTTAGTCATTTATAAGTAGTTTTTAGTAGTTTTTTCAATCATTTATTATTTTTAATATACTAATGAAATAAAATTATTTTGGCTAAAAATAGAGAACTACTTGATAAAACAAATGTGTAGAAGGTTGCTATGAGGGTGTTATAATTCGCAACAGAGGCATCACTTCGTAGGTGCCAAAATTTCTAACATACGCATCGAAAGTATTAGTACAAGCATAGAAAATCAAAGCTTAGCCAAAAATAAAAAAATTATTTGTTAAACCTAACTAAAAATGTGTGTTCATCCTTTTAAGGTTAATTTTTAGAGGCCCAAAAAAAAAGGTGAAGTGTGATAGCTACTGAAGTTGTTTAACCTAAGTGGATTTTTAGATTAATTTTAATTTGTGGGTTCCTTTTATCTTTCCTCTAAATATGATAGAGTGTTTGCAAAAATAAAAGAGAGAAAAACTACTATATCAATTAATAACAATTGAACCAAAGAAAAAACCTTGTTATAATGCTAAGTTTATTCTCTAGATGCTAAGATGAACCCTACAAGACTGAGAATAGTTAGTAAAATGATAAGGTTAAAGAAAACCAACATGAATGCCAAAATCATGGATGGAGGCACCGAGAGTTAGCACACAAGCACCTCTAATTTGAACACATGCATAGTAATATTTGATGGAAGTGTCGCAAGTCATCACATAGGTGTAGTGAGCCATTTCGAAGGCATGGTTTCATAGAGGCAGAATCTTGCACACTTAAGAAATCACAAAAACTCCACATAAAAGGTTAAAGGGTTGTGGGTCCCATCAAGCATGCCAAATGTAGGTGCAATTATTTTATCATCAAAAGCATAAAAAGATAAAGAAAATAAGCATAACACTAGATATACCTTTAATGAACCTCAAGGATTGAGCTCAATATTTTATTGGAAACACAAGGGTAGACAACTAAGAGGGGGGGTGAATCAGTTGTCATAGAAATTAAATTTATTAAACTTATTCTCAAATCTGATAAATGAACATGAAAGCATAAACCATCACAGCATCAAAAACACACATGACACCAATATTTTTTACGTGGAAACCTTATTAGGGGAAAAACCATAGTGGAGGTTAGTCCACAAGATTATACCCTATTAAAAGTATAACAAATAATAAATGGGGAATGCTCATGCATTTAGGCACACTGCCTAGAGCTCACTGCTCAAATACAACAAGGCTTACTACCCAATAGAAGATTCATTGTCTTACAAACAAATTCAAATTACATGTGCAATGTTTTGAATTAAGAAAATAGCATCTGCTAATGGCTGATTACAGTTTCGGTTAAGCGCATAAACATTTTCCTCTTCACACTCTTCTTCTACTTTCGAAAGATTAGAACATTACTCGCACTCAACACTCAACATACTTCACAATGCATGCTCATCAAATCATAAACAATCACTTATATATATCCACAACTAAGAATAACATCAACCACATGTCAGCTCCATAAAATATAAAACATGTACAAACTGTTGACCCAAATCAATAAATAATTTTTCAATGCGAACAAAGCATCATCATCCAAGACATAATGAGGACCCAAAACAATATTCTTGAGCATGCAACACCTTCAAAAATTATTCCTCAAAGATTCATAACATGCTACAATCACCCTGTCAGTTGTGATCATGAAAAACACAAACTCACAAAAGAAAATCACCAATCATGAGCACAATGATCAATACAAAACAACAACAAAAATAGAGCATGATTTAGAAACATCCACAAGCATCATGAATCACCATAGAAGCATCTTCAACAGCTCAAGTTACTAGAATCATGTCATCTCCTTTCAGGAACACCAACTAAAGCAACATAATACCTATTGAAACACAGATACTCATCACTCAATCAAATCTTCATGCAAACCTCTAAAACTTCTGGTGGATAAACTAGATATACTCATCAACAAACCCTTTAATCCACAACCTCTTATCATCAATATACTGAGCTAGCCATCATACTGAACTTCACTGCATCACCAACAACCTGTAACTTCTTTTATTACAATTTTCTCAATATCCTCAACATATACAACCTTGAAAACATTAATGCCAATAGTGTTGACATCAATGGAAACTCATATCAAAAACATCCAATAGATTTCACCCTAATCTTGTTTAATTTTCTCCAAGGATTAATTTTGATTGCTCACAATTGTACCAGCATAACAATGGCCAATTTCAAGATGGAGAAATGAGGAATTGAAGCCATGATTTATAGAAATTGGGAGGGAGAAATAGAGGACTATGATTGATTGTTAATTAAGGGCTACGATTGATGAAGAATATGGGATATGGATCAAGGTGGTAGCTAATTTGTATTGTGACAAGTGTCACAATTAAGTGTAAAAGAAGAGATGAGGTGTGGTCACACATGTATGAGCATACCTTGGGATGAAATCTCATTAAATTTTGGAGGCTAGGTGTAAGATAGTGGAGGTAGGTGGGATTTTTCACATAAATGAGACAAGATTAGGGGGTTGAGGATGAATTTTAAATTAGGAAATAACGGCAATGATTGTGGTTAGGATAATTAATCAAGGGTTAATTAGCCTAATGAGTTAGGTGGAGTTAATAAACCAAGGGTTTATTAACTTGAGTGGAGTTAAAAGTTAGAGAATGGAATAATGAAGGTTAGTAGGTTTATTAATCAAGGATTAATTAACAGAATGGGGATTAGAAGAATGGGGGATTTTAGTGGGATCAATTAAATAGTAGGAATTATTTAATTGATTGGAAAAACTATAGCTTAGAGGATGATATAATTAATTAACTATAATATTTCATTAATTATAAGAAGAATAATGGATTGATTAATTAAATAATAATTAATTAATTAATTAAAAGGGCATAAATGGATGAATTAATAAAATAATGTTATTTAATTAATTAAGAGGAGATGATGTCAGATTTAGGGTGACTACACTTACTAGAGATGACTTCACCCTAAAGCTAAAATTTCAAAACCCAGTCATGAAGAAACTAGATGTGTGGCAATGGTTTTCTAATTTTTGTTTAGATAGAAAATAGGTGAGAATGGCACTTAGTAGAATCCATGATAAGTTTGTGTAGGGTATGTGCAGGATCATCATGGAAGAAACATGCCCTTAAGTGGCAAAAAATTCAGAAAAATCAGAGTTAGGCAACTTGACATAAAATTTTGAATAAGTTATCTATATTATTTCAAAAATATGTAACAGTAGAATTTGTAGCAAATTGAATGTAGTTTCTAAATTACTAGGTTTTT
Organism: Sequoia sempervirens; assembly: GCA_007258455.2. Lineage (NCBI taxonomy): Eukaryota > Viridiplantae > Streptophyta > Pinopsida > Cupressales > Cupressaceae > Sequoia > Sequoia sempervirens. Next base: position 3,672 of record VDFB02391989.1, on the reverse strand, counting down.
TTTAAAAATAAAAATCTATTTGGTAAAAATTTCAAATTTCAATGCAGCAGTACTTAAATTTCAGAGAAAACATAAGAAATAAGTGTCTGTCTAACCACCCTAACCACAATAAAATAATAATGTTTTCTTATAATATTTTAGATATAAGTAGAGAACTCATGTCCCAATGTGATGCATATTTTTTGTAATTTTTTTCCAAGTTAATAATTAATTATGAATTTTTTATTACAACTTTTAAAAAATATAAAAAACTTGTATCTCTGACCACCTTAACTTGGTCAAAAATTTATGAAATTATTCATTTTTTCTTTTTTTAATCCTATAGTATGAAAGGAATAGAATGTGACGCATGTTATGGATTCAAAAAATGTGATACCATTTGAAAGCTATAGATGTTTTTCAATAAGCCTATCAATAAGGACTTTAGTCATAGTTTGAATAGAAAATGAATAATAATTACTTATTAAATTCAAAGTAAAGCATAATTTATATTGGTGAAAAGCTGAGAATCTCCTTTAAAAACCCTTTTCATTTCATCAATTTTTTGTAAAAAAAAGTCATCATCCACATACCCATCATATTGCCACTTTTTGGCCCATCATGATCATGCACATACCCTGTAGACTAATATTCCTAGGTTGATACCAAAGGATGTAATCAAAGAAGTTACTAGTCTATGATCCACTAGACAATTCTTGTGTTAAAATCTGTCAAAAATGAAGTGGTTGTGGAAAATAGGTGCAACATATGAAAAAGAGCTCTAGTAGTGAATCCAATTAGAAATCTAGCTACGAGATATGAAGCAATGATGATTGGCTATAAAATTTACTTCAAAAATAGGGATAATTCATTATCTACCACCACAATGAATGTGGCATATGAGATGGTTGAAAAAGGTGTGGAATATAATATTTATGAGTTGCTTAGGCAATAGTTGATGGAGAATTTGAATCAAACCAAGGAAAATAAATATATATATAAGTATGTGACTTTGGTTGTATGCTTCCTTTTCTATTTTCTAAAGCAACTACTCAAAACTCAAAGTGTGACACTGTAAAGGAAGACACTCCTTCGGTAATAGAAGAAATTATTATTCTTCCAATTAACATTGAAAACATTGTAGAGGAAGAGAATATAAATAAGGATGGTGAAGAAAATGAAAATTTTGATGAAGAGAAGGAAGAAGAATAGAGAAATGAAGATGAAGCTAATGCATCTAGAGATTCACAAACAAAAGAAGTTAAACCATCAAACTTTGGAAATAGAGGAAAAATATGTTGCAAGAATGGAAAACAATGAAGGTGTTATCATTGATGTCAACTGGTCAATTGGTTATGAACTAGTTGCTATTGACATTGATGTCATGGTTGCAGGTTGTCAACAGTTCATGTTGAGGATATTGAGAAAATTGTATTGAAGAAAGGTTGTAGGTGTTCAATGGCTATTTAGGGTTTTGCTATTGGATTTGATCCTATATTTGTGTGGTTTAGATATGTTGTTCATGGCTGGTGGAAGCTGTTATATCCAAAAAATTTGGCTCTTAATTCATTGTATAGTGTGAGTTATGTTCACCAATTATGAACTGTGGTTTTCTGTGTTTTGATTGAGGTCTGGGAGAAAATTTGTTGGTCCAAATTTCTCTTTGGTAAATTCTTATGACTTGTGGTTCTAGAGTTGAGTTGTTATGATTGTATTGAAGATACTGTTAGTATCTAGAAGGTTCGCGCTTAATTGTTCTATGTGTTTTACACTGGTTTGGTCTACCTTGTGTTGAACACTATCTTCAAAATTGATGTAGAGTGTTGGATTTATTTGGGTCCTCACCAAGCATGTGTTTGGGTCACCCTCATTCTAATTCCACCCTAGGATGTTTTGGCACCAATATAGTTTGAATTTAATGTTGAATGGCTGACTTTGAATATGTTTCAAAGTTGAAGATGGTATAAATGCAGGATGAGTTAGTGATGAAATTATGTAAAAAGAGAGATAAGTGCAAAGAAATAGAGCAGATAGATGCAAGATTGATGTGAATAAGTGAGTATACATGATGCGAATGTGGTAGATCGGTATGAAGCCTAAATGTTGACTTTTTAGATGTAGTACATCAAGCTAAAGGTTTACTCTATTATTCATGCATGTCTACAATTGTTTGAGAAAATTGTGGTGGATTTCACTATTGCATTGAGATTGTATTATCTCTATAACATATCTCTTCTTTCTTCTTTGTATCTCTATGGTAGTGATCCCTTCAAGTTGTTATCCCTATTAGACAATGAGTCCTTGTTTTGGAAGTGAGCCTTGTTTCTCAGCTAGTGAGCCTTTGTAATTGATTTTGATATTATCTATAGTGTGAGTTAATCCTCACCATGATTTTTCCCTTATTGGTTTTTCCATGTAAATCTGGTGTTGTTTTGTTTGTGTGATGGTTTTCATTTTCTACACTTTCACTTAATGTTTATTCATTTAACCAATATTAAGGATCAGTTCTGGTGAATGATTTAAAGGTTTTAATTCTGTGACAACTAATTCATCCCCCTCTCAATTTTCTTATCCAATAATTGGTATTAGAGCCTAGTTCCTTGGAGTGGAGCTGAACCACTTAAGGAAGGTCCAAGATGGATGGAAAATTTAATTATGATTATTTGAGGTTTGATGGAACTAATTATGCTATCTAGAAAATATTGATGGAAGAATATATGGATTATTGTGGATATGATGTGGAGAAAGCTTAAAAGAATCCTTAAACTCCTCTTGCTAATGGTCTGAGTATAGTTGATGAGATCAAGGAACATGAAGTGAACAATAAGATGAAGTACATTTTGAAGAATATTCTTGTACATTCCTGTAGAGAAGGTGGATTCACTACTCATGAGTTCTCTTTATTCAGAGAGACTCATAGGGAAAACTACCCTAAACTATCTTAAGGAACAATGTGAGAGTTCTAAAATTAGAAGACCGAGTCATGAACATTTTTTGGACAAACTGACAAGCTCTTGGCCAAAGGATGAAAGTGCAGGTCTAGGACAACAACATGGTGTGTTGGCTTCTCTTTGGTGTGTTGGTGTCTGTATGGAACCAAAAGTGATAATGTCACAAAAAATAGCTTAGCGACTACTAGCAATCTATTTACTAAGAACTTCAAAAGTACTGGAAAATAACAAAATGTGATAAAGCTAAAATAAAGTGAAATAGAAATGATAAAGAGAATAAGAGATAGAAAGTAAATGCTCACAACCATGCCAGTGATGAAGCCTCTAGCATGTGAATGTCTTCAATACCTACATCTATAAGATTTGGAGAATGTGTTGGGGTTGTCTAGGGGTTTTCCTCAGTCGAACCCCTATTTTGGTGTTCCCACCTCCATAGACAGTTGGATAGATAAAGATAAATAGAATATGCAAGTGCAATGTGATAAAAGAAAATCCCACTCGATGAGGAGAACTCATATCATAAATTGTAGGTGATAAAAGCAATCCTTGCTCAAGGAGGAGAACCTGTATCATGAAGTATAGATTCAATAAACAGGGGCTATGGATTTATAGGATTCTCACAAGCATGAAATAAGGGAGATGGAGCTACAAGAGCCAAGAGTGTTGCAAGGAGAGAAGCCAAGAAAGCTTAAAAGTGTTGTAGAAGGCTATGTGAAGCTGTGCAAACAAAATAACAAGAGAG
>VDFB02391988.1:55916-111641 GCA_007258455.2 Sequoia sempervirens | reverse complement strand
AAAACATTCCACAAGATGAAATTTGACATGCAATATTGCCTTTGTGGACCAGTACACGATGAGAGGGTGAGGGCATGAATTGATTTGGAAATGCTACTATATTCATGAGCCCCATTGGTTAGATGGATTATGATGCTGAGAGCTGCACTAGTATTCATCCTTGATGGGTAGGGAGCACACCTGGAGGGAGGACTAATACACCTGTTACGAGGGATGGCAGAGCACCAAACAGTATATGCCTAGGGCTGTTTCATCCTAGCACACTTATATTATGACCTTGGATGGTTTTTCTTTCAAGAGATGGATAGTATGGTACACTATACGCTTCTATAGGTTTGGTTCCTTGAGCATATTACTTGTACTAGACCTATCAGCTTCTTGTGCTTGACAACCTTAGGGTATCCTCGGGCCTTTAGCTATCCTCCATGACAATTTTGGTAGTATGGTGATTTACACTTTTGGAGAGTGTGATTTGACCAACAAGAGGATGAAAAGATCCTTTGGAGACCTTATTAGCTTGTGCTTTAGTGGCCATAGTGCACTCAACAAAATGAGGAGATTACAGCTTAACAATTTTTTTATTGGTAGACAAGATTATGTAGTGCATCCTTTCTACTATGATTGGGTCATGCAATAGTTGGGACAGATCCAAATAGAACCTATGGAATGAACCTTCTTTAGGAGATCACTGTGGAGTGCCTAAATTCTTGGTGATTTTGTATAGTTCACTAAAGAGTATGTTGTCCATAGTTACTCTGAGTACTCAAATCATGATATGCCTCCAGTCTCTGAAGTGGATGACATCAATGCCACAGATGACTACGAGGAGTGGTGGACAATATCATGACCATCTTCGATGTTTCCTATGGAGGAGATGATAGGTGATGTAGAGGAAATGGTCGAGGAGACATGCTATAGGGTTGTAGACATACTTATAGATTTCATAGATGAGGAGTACAATGAGGATGTAGATCCTGACTATGATGACCATGAAAAAGAAGATGAGGAGTATGGCAAGGAGGACTAGGAGGAGGATGAGGAGGAGTATCCCATGAGCAAGGGTGATGAGGTAGCAAATTAGGATCTAGTAGGGTACAAGTGGGGAGAGCCCTCTTCCATTCATATGACTAGATCACAAGTAGAAAATGTAGTAGGCACTAGTACCCATGGTCATGGAGAGGCTAGCACATCCTCCATGCCCCTTGTACATGATGAGGTTGATTTTGCACAACCTGTCAGAGATATAGGTGATGATATTTTATTTATTGTTATGCTTTATGCTTATGCCTTATGTATATATATCATGTTGTCTATTGATTATTTATTTTTTCTATCTTGTAGGATCTCTGAGATATTTTTGGGATCTCTATCAATAAGTGGCTATAGAGATAGAGCCCCCATTAGTCGATGAGGAGGCCACAGACTCAAACTATGTGCCCGCACCCATTATGGATCAAGACCCAAAGTCATTCTGGCCATACATTAGACTATGGGTAGTGTATGAGAGTTTGAGGAGGTACGTCCATCAAGTCAATGTTGCCCAAGAGGTACAGTAATCTCAGACCCCAACAAAGTTTGAGAGACTAGAGGTAGAGGTAGTTAGGCTACAGGCAAAGAGAGATCAGATAGCAGGAGCACATAAAGAGTCCCTAAGATAGATATAGGGTCTAGAGTTTTCTCTCAATACATTCAATGGATCATGATCATGATCCCACACTACCATCTCTCGAAAGACTACTATAAAAAAAATGCGACCACCAGCTCTCAAGGTATCTAGTAGTCAAAGGCCTCGGTAGTATAGTATATATTGATGGCATGTACAAAAAAAATGATATATATACATGAGAACCTGATCTTTTATTACTTTTATTTATGTATTTGGACATTAAATGGCAATGTGATTAATTAAATAACCTTTGTAACATTATTTAATGAATTTCTTCATGATTTAACATGCCCTATGTGATCTAATTAAAACTTATTACACTTTCTCTGAGATGTAACATTGTGATTAAGTATGTAATGCTAAATTAAATGCACCTATGATCTAATTGAAGAACATTAAATGCATATAAGGATCTAATCTAACATAACACCCAAGATGAACTTTAAATAACATGAAACCTAAAGTAATTACATAAAAATGAATTAACTAATTTTAGTGTTCAAGACACACACATAACTATTTGTCAAGAATGAAGCAATGTGAATGCATATGGAATATAATCGAGTAGCTCTAACAACACTGCTTTATCATTCATACTATTCAAGGGGATTAGAGATAATACTGGCATAGATGTGTGGAATTGATAGGTTTTCTGAGGGGTGTGCCATCTACTTTAGTTAACATGAATGCACCAAACGCAAAAAAAATGTCAATTATGTAAGGTCCTAACCAATTCTAGGACTAAAATTCCCTTTTTCATTTGGGTCAGCATTGATGTTACGTTTATTTTTAGATAAGACTAAGTCACCCTTGCTGAATACATGAGGGATGACATTCTCATTATAAATTTGTTGTCTTGTTTTACGGTAAGCTTGAAGATTCTTGACAGCATTGATGCACTCTTCATTGAGCATTTCAAGCTGATGTAATTGCTGGTCTTTATATTTTTTTCATCAATATGTCATTGAAGAGTGATTCTTAATGTAGGAATTTCTAACTCCAAGGGAATTATTGCCTCACTCCCATACACAAGATTATAAGGTGTAGTTCCTATAGATGATTTAAAACTTGTGCAATAGGCCCATAGAACATATTGTAATTGTGTTTTAATCCTTATGATGCTTGTTAATGATTTTCTTTAGGATTTGTTCTATAGTCTTATTACTTGATTTAGCTTGACCATTAGATTGTGGGTAATAGGGTGTCAAAAAGTGATGTTGTATATTAAATGTCTCTAAGAACCTCTTCACATCAATATTCTTAAATGGTGTACCATTATCAAAGACTAACGTAGAAGGAAGTACAAAGCAAGTAATAATGTGTTCCAATATGAAACAACATATCACATCAACTATTGTTGATCGAAGTGGAATGGCTTCCACCCATTTTGTGAAATAATTTGTTGTGGTGATTATAAATGTATGTCTAGCAGAAGAAGGGGGTAATATTTTTCCTATAATGTCTAAACCCCAAACCACAAAGAGCCATATTGAAACTTGAGCTCAGAATTCATAAGCAGGAGCATGGATCAGATTGCTATGCTTTTGACATTTGCAACATTTTCTTATGTATTCAAAGCAATCTTTTTCCATGTGTCTCTAATAGTATCCAATTTGAATGTGTTTTTGAACTAATGTTTTTCCTCTGGAATGGCTGCCACAAGCACCTGCATGAGCTTGTTCAAGTAATGTGGGTATCTTATAGTTTTTCAGGAATCTAAGTAAGAGACCATGGAATGATCTCCGATGCAACACATTGGAAAGAATTATATACTTAGATGTGAGATTTCATAAGTAATCCTAGATGTTCTTGGTTGTTGTCTTGGGAAAGGTACCATCTTTAAAATAGTTAAATATTATATCGCACCATTCACTCGAGTCTTCCTTGGTTTTTGCTAACACTTCTTTTGATTTATCATTCATCAAAGGTTTGATGATCACAGGCACAATGAATGTGAAATATTTTGAAGGATCTTGAGGGGACATAAGAGAAGCTTCACTTGCCATTGCATCTACATGCTGATCATCTTTTCGTGGGATGTTATCAATAGTAAATGAGTCGAACTTATTTAACAAATTCATTGTGAGATCCTTATATTTTGATAGTTTTTCATGCTTTGCTTCATATGTTCCATTTTTTTTTTGATGACTAATTGTGAATCACCAAAGATCTTAATGTGTTTTACACCCATGATTAAGGCAACACACAATCTAGGTAGCAATGCTTCATACTCAACAATGGTGTTTGTACATAGGAAGTTCAACTGATATGATAAGGGATCAAGCTCTCCTATGGGTGGTACTATTATAACTCCTATGCTAGAGCCTATTCTACACTTTGATGAATCAAAATATAACTCCCATGTATTAGCTTCAATTTTCAACACATTATCATTAGGAAAAGTATCATTATTAGGTAATTGTAAAGGAGGAGAATCTGTCAATTGGTTGGTCAAGGGTTGACCCTTAATTGCTTTTTGTGAAACAAAATTTAGGTCAAACTTAGTCAACAACACCACCCATTTAGCTAGACATCCTGATAAGTTTGTTTTATTGAAAATATGTTTGAGAGGGTCAAATTTTATCACTACTTTTATTTCTGCATTCAGTAAATAATGTCGCAACTTATTGGTAGAAAATAAAAGGGCCAAACATTTTTTTCTATTATCATGTATCGTTTCTTATAATCAATAAAGGTTTTTTTATGTAATAAACATGATGTTCTTTATCATTTTCATCTTGTTGAGCCAAAAATGCTTTAAGAGCATCGGATAATGCGGCTATATAAAGTATGAATGGTTTTTTTTGCATAGCGGGTAGTAAAATAGGCGGAGTTGCAAGGTATTCTTTCAAAATATCAAAAAAAAATTTACAATCTTCATTCCAATCAAAGAGCACATCCTTTTTGAGAAGATGTGTAAATGGTAATGTTCAATCTACTAAAGATGTGAAAAAATGATAGATAGCTTGAATTCTTCCTTGTAATGTGCACAATTGAGAAATATTTTTAGTAGGTGGAATGTTGATTATAGCATCAATTTCCTTTGTTTCCACCTTGATGCCTCTGTGAGATATGATAAAACCTAAAATTTTATCGCTATCTACACCAAAGACACTTTTTTGGATTCAATCTCATGTTGTATTTTTGCATTCACTCAAAGATTTTTTGAAGGACATTCACGTTGTCCTATCTTGTTAGCAATTTGGCTAGAATGCAATCAACATAATCTTCCAAAATCTTATTTATGTAATCATGGAATATCAATTCCATAGCTCATTGATATGTTACACTCATATTCTTCAATCCAAAAGGCATCATAACCCAACAAAATTTTCCCCGAATAGTTGTAAATGTTGTTTTGTATTGGTCTTGAGGATTGATGAAGATTTGATTATATCAAGAAAATCCATCCATGAATGAAAGCAAAGCATGTCCCATAGTTGAATCCACTATCATATCTACATTAGGAAGGGGAAATTCATCTTTTAAAGATGCTTTATTTAAATCACGAAAAAACTATGCACATCCTAATACAATTGTCAGGTTTTGCAACTGCGACAATGTTTGAGATCGAAGGAGAATAATCTATAGGTCATATGAAACTAGTGTTAAGGAGTTTTTTGAGTTCACCTTTAACAAGCAAGGCTATCTTAGGATTCATCTTTTGTATCTTTTGTCGAATTGGCTTAGCATTTTCAGCAAGGACAATGTTGTGTGTTACTATCTTTGGATCGATTCTTGGCATATCTGAATATTTCCAAGAAAAAAGTTTAGGAAATTCATGAAGTAACATTATATGATCCTCTTGTTCTTCATCATCAAGGAACTTCCCTATCTTAAAGACTTTCTCTTTATCATTTATGTGGATTGGTATATCAATTTTATCTCCTAAAGGAAGTGCAATGCAATGATTTAAATTTTGAAATGTACTTTTCAAATGTAATTTAAATCATTCATTTTCTATTTGAATTACAACTAAAGTCCTAATTGATAAGATGATTGAAAAAAATCTATAGCTTTCAAACAATATCACATTTTTTGAATCTGAAACATGTGTCACATACTATAGGATTAAAAAAATTTAAATTAAATTTCATGAGATTTTGATCAAGTTAAGGTGGTCAGACATACAAGTTTTTATATTTTTTAAAAGTTGTAATAAAAATTCATAATTAATTATTTACTTGGAAAAAAATTATAAAAAAATATGCATCACATCGAGACATAAGTCCTCCACTTATATGTAAACTCATAAAAAAATATTATAATTTATTGTGGTTAGGGTGGTCGACAAACACCTACTCTATTTTTTCTTGAAATTTAAGTACTACCGCATTGAAATTTCAAATTTCCACCAAATAGATTTTTTTAAAATAAACCTAGTAGTTTAGAAACTACATTCAATTTTCTATCGACTCTATTTTTCGCCACTTAAGGGCCTGTTTTTTCCATGATGATCTTACACATACCTAGTTGTATTGTTCTATACTTATGTCTTTCTCATTACTTTCACTTTTTGCATCTTTTTGCATGGTACTAATCATAGCACATGTAACCTTTTTCTTTTGAGGAGTTGAAGGTGACTTGTCATAAAATCCTAACATTTTCTTTAAGGCTTCGTCATTTTCAAAGTACTCCCATGATTGTGGTAAATCCATATCAAGTAATTTAGGATGGTTCATAGTGAGATTGGGGTATGTACAGAATCATGATGGGTCAAAAAGTGGCAATATGATGGGTATGTGTAGGGTATGTGGCTGTCAACTTTCTTTTTACCCAAAATTGATGAAACGAAAAGGGTTTTTAAAGGAGATTCTCAACTTTCCACCAATATAAATTATACTTTACTTTGAATTTAATAAATAATTATTATTCATTTTCTATTTGAATTACAACTAAAGTCCTGATTGATAGGCTAATTGAAAAACATCTATAGCTTTCAAACACTATCTCATTTTTTGAATCTGAAACATGCATCACATTCTATGCTTCACATACTATAGGATTAAAAGAAACTGAATTTCATGAAGTTTTGACCATGTTAAGGTGGTCAAACATATGAGTTTTTAGTTTTTTCCTTGAAATTTAAGTACTGCTACAATCAAATTTCAAATTTTCACCAAATACATTTAAAAAAAAAACTTAGTAGTTCAGAAACTACATTCAATTTACTACAGATTATATTCTTACATATTTTTGAAATAATATTGATAACTTATTCAAATTTTTATGTCAAGTTGCCTAACTCTGATTTTTCTGAATTTTTTGCCACTTAAGGTCCTATTTTTTCCATGATGATCCTACACATACCCATTGATTTTTGGCTTGCACATGATAGTTTTGATGTTTAATGATGATCTTTTGTTTGCTTTTGTTGTCTTTGAAGGATAATACCCTAAACCAATCTTTGTCTCTTGTGTGTTAGGTTCTATAGGAACTTAGATGCCTTGTTATTTCTTTCCACATCTTATGCCACTATAACCCAATTGTTTGATAAGTTCAGAACCTCTCCCATAAATTTGTTCCATTTCTTTCAAGTTCGATGGTTGTTGATAATCTATCTCATCAAAGTTAGTTGTGTAACTTGTATTTTCTTCCAGAGTGGATGAGGTAGATGCTTGTGAAGTTTCTTCCAAATTTTAATTTGACATGACCATTTGTTGTTTTTGTTTTTCATCCTCTTTTTTTGTGATTATATACTCTCCCATAAACAAGGGTGTGAAATTTGAGGAACCCCAATCATCAGCCAATAATTTTGACACTATTTATTCTTCTCACTTGTCAACTAAGCTATAGGTTCTATGTTGGAATTAATGTGCTTAGAGGACTTGTCATTTCTTTTTCAACTTGTAAGCAACTTTGAGGTTCGGGTTCTATTTTAACTTGGTATACCTTGTTGTTATAGACATATTTCATGCTATGATGAAGGGTTGAAGGCACCACATGCATCTCATGAATCCATGGTCTTTCCAAAAGAAGATTGTATGAAAGGTCATGAGGCATCACATGAATAGGAGTTTGTAAGGTAGCCTTTCCGAATGTAATAAGTAAAGTAATCATACTAAGCAGTTGCTTTCCTACATTGTAAAATACTCTAATTGATAAGGAGTCAAGTTCAATTTTTTAATTTTTTTTACACACACTCTATCTAAGAGTTTCACACTGCACACATTAAGGGTTGAGCCATTATCAACAAGGGTCCTTTTTATGCCTATTCTATTGAATTGGGCTATTATCATAAAGGCCTCATTTTTCTTTTGTCAATTCGAAGGGAGGGAGCTCATGTTGGTGAAAAGTAATGTCTACATTAACTGTATTCATTCCTTGTATTAGAGTTGCCACATCGTTTGCATTCATACCAAGATGAACCACTACTTGTTTTAAGGTTGTTTGAATCATATTGTGATAGTTAGGTGAATTATGAATGAGGTCCAATAGGGAAATTTTTGTAGGATTATTCTTAGGTTGTTCAACAAGATCATACTCGTTCCCACTATTTGAAGGAAAATGAGGAGCACTAGGCCATATGGGATTAGGCAAAGGTAAGGTTGTGGGAGTTAGTTTTTGTGGTTGTGGGTTATTCCTAGTATTATATGTGTGAGAAATGGTATTATGAATCAGTTGCTACAAGACATTATTCTTAGGTGGATAAAGGATAAACCTAGGCTTGTTTTTAGATTTGGGTTTATGTGAAGGTGGGTAAAGGATGAGTTGAGTTTGAATCACATTAATTTCTCTCTTTTTTTGTTTCTCATAACAAGCCTTAGTGGATGAACCTTGTGAGAGGAATTCCTCAAGGGCTTCATCTAACATGTCAAAGTCATCACTATGAAAAGGCTTGGGTTTGTTAATAAGTCGAGGTTTGATGAAATTTAGTTCTCTTTGTTTAGGTTTGTTTGAACAAGCCTTAGTGGATGAACCTTTCGAGGTGAAGTCCTCAAGTACTTCATCTAATATATCAAAGTCATCATGACTAAAAGGCCTGAAGGTTAATCTAAGAAAGGGTTTTAACATGATGAAATAAGTATACATCTATGCTTGTTTAAATTTAATTTTTTTGGTTTTGCTTTCTAATATGTCTAATGTAGTCTAATCTAAATGCTAAAAAAAAACCTAGTTCTATCCACAATTTTAATGAATCTAAATGACACTATTTCTAATGATTGTAATATAATGGAAATTGAAACAAAAAAGTAATGAGGGCAAATAGAAGCTGAAAATTTGAAAATTTAACTCTGTGAATAACAGTGCAAATTTTACAATGGGACTGATTCACCCAAGGTGGAAAATGAGCCACATTAGGGTTTTTTTTTTATAATTTTCAAAAAAAAATTGTTGATTTTTATGTTTTTTATGTTGTATGATGTAAGTCTAAGAGGAAAATGTAGTTTTTCAATAATTTTTAATGAAATTATGTGCAAAAATGTAAGCTAAATGATCATTCACTAATGAAAAAATTGAAACCCTAGAATGCAAATTAACCAATGAAAATCCTAATGCAAACTAAATCTAGGATGAAAATGCACTCCAAATCAGAATTTTAATGTCCTAAATGCAGGTTCACCAAAATGGAACCTCCTAAAATGCTAGAATGATGTATTTGAACACCCAATTTCAAAGAGATTCCACTCAAGAATAACCCTAGATATCTCAATGCAAAGTAGATTGAAATCTTGTAATAGGGTTGTCCTAGGGCTTGAATGTGATTTAATGAGGAGTTCAGCACCAATTTTAGACTTGGTGCAGATGCTGAAAATTGAAAAATCAGATTTAAAGCATTTCCAACATTACATCAATAAAGCCTTTTCAAATTAAAACATATGCAAAATTCAAACTAATCTAAACTAAAGAAAATGCCTTCAAAGAGAAAATTAGCTCTATTGTCATCCTTTCTACAATATCTTTTCTTTGCTCTTAGATTTTTGCTGCAAAAACACAAGAGGTGATGTAGAATTGGAATTGAGAATTATTTTTGAAATTGAAAAATGTCCCTCAAAAAGTGAGGAGGAGGATTTTATAGATGAATGCCTAATGTTAGAATGAGAAATGAGTAGAGTGATTTATGCCATGATTCATGTTTGAAAGCTCAAAATGTGTAATTTTGAGCTAATTCCATGGAAATGATTTATGAGTTTAATGTGCAATTTTGAGCTAATTTCATGGAAGTTGATTTACCAATTTAAATTATTTAATAAATTATATGAATGCATTTTAATGATTAATGCAAGTGGATGAATTAATGGATTTATAAAAGATATGCATATGAATATGATGATGAATGGAAATATTTAATGTATGAGTATAATGATTATGCATGTGTAATGAATGTATTTAAGCGGTTATAGGCTAATTATTAATGAAATGGATGAATTAATAATTTATGAAATGGTTAAATAATTTATGAATATGTTAATGATTAATGAAATGATAAATACTCATGAAATGGGATAATGAAATATGCAAATGGATAAATAATGGATAAATGACTAAATGATTATGTAAATGGATTATGGTTATGAATAAATGCTTATAATATTTTAATGGTTTTTGGAGATATGATTATGCATATGATCAAAATGAAATATGCAATGGCTAAAAATAATTATGAGGACATTTTTATGCATTTACATTTTGCCACTCTTTCAGATAGTGCATCTTGTCGCATTGTTTCAAAGAAAAAGATATGCCCCAATGTAAGGAATAATGCAGAAGGATGATGAGGAGGTAGAGGTATACCCCCTCGAGAGGACATGCGGGTTTGAATAACATGAGTGTGCTCTTGAAATGGATGAGAGGACTAGAAGATGATAGAGGAAAATAGATTAAAAAAATGCAATGATGAATGAAAAATGCAATGATGAAGGAAATGGATGATGGAAGAAATGATTGATGAAAATGAGATTTGAAGGAAAATGAAGGTGATGATTGTGCATGTTATAGTGCTTTATCATCATAGAGTGGTAAAATATGACAAATGGAAAATAAAAAACATGGTATGACATAAACCAAGGTGTGCAAGGTCATCCATCTATAAAATAGACAATCATTAACAAGGAATGCCCTAACTCATACTAAGGGCAAGGTTTCCCAAGTCTTTTTATCAAGACAAACCACAGACAATAATCAAATAAAAGATGTGTCATGAGACATCATCTCTCCTCTAAATCCTTTGTGGGACATCCTCGAGGTGGCTAGTAACATGAACAAAGAAAATCCAAAAGATACGATAAAATAGACCAACAATGTCAACAACCATTCAGATTATTTACTAATAAATGTTTGGCAATGCATTAAGTGATGAAGTGAGTGACGGGTGGACTATTTTGAAAAGGCCTAGTTTTAGGAAAAGTAACATGTTGTATATGACGTCAAGTCTAGTTTTGATCATGCAACTACATGTAGAAGGAAAATGATGAAGTGTGAGAATGACAAGGTCTGATTTCAGGAAGGACACATCCTGTATGAGACCATTGGTTTTGACCAATTTGATTGGTTTGATTGATTTGACAAATGACTAATTTGACTTAGAGACTTGTTGGCTTGCTTGTCTTGTTGATTTAGGATTTTGAAGTTCAGTTGATTATGTTGTGTCTGAGTTGATAGTGTCTGATTTATTCTGACTCGATGAACCCTAAAAGGACTAACCTATGGGGCCTCGAGGGAACATCGATAGATGGCCTTGCCTACGTAGCAATGTGCAAAGACCTCATAGTTTGACATGACCCTTGAATTTTTTCGACGACAAAGGACGAAATCATGATTTTATTTAAGACACCTAAAGGACTAACCTAATGCCTTGGAGGCACATTGGCAGATGGCCTTGCCTACATCCAGTCACAAAGGTAATGTAGTTTGACAATGAAAAAGACAGACATGATTGAATTTGACTTTATTTTTGGGATTTTTGGAAATTATCTAAATATTTTTTTGTTTTGACATGTTTTGATTTTTTTGGATTTTTGGGAAATTTGATTTTTTTGGGGATTTTTTTCATGACATTTTATGATTTTTATGAATTTTTTAGGACATTTTGTGATTTTTTATGGCCTTTTTTAGGACATTTTATGATTTTAATGGCTTTTTTCAAGACATTTTATGATTTTTTTTCTTTTTTTTTCTTTTTTTTGTCTTTTTGAATGTTTTATGAGGATCGTGACAAATGCATGTGAATTATGCCTACAAGAAAGTGAGCAAGCATGCACAAGAATCCAAGGACAAACATGATCTTTCCCCTAGTCAAGTTGAATACCAATTGATAGGTGATGATGATGATGACAACATTGTTTGACGCGGGAAGGAAACATCCCAAAACAACATGAGGATGATGATAATGTGACTAAAGGATCAAGGTTTGCAACAAAGATAGGAAAAAATCCAATGAATGTTTTGGATGATGTGCTACAATGTATAACAAGATTGTATGGATTAGGTTGGTTGCATTTGGAATGACTTATTTTCAAGATTGAATAAGATGATGGAAGGATGTTGGATAGGTGGATTAGAATACTTAGACCATTGAGAAGGGAAAACCAAGACATGCAATAGGTATAAAAGGATGACAGATCGAATTTGGTAAAGGATAGGAGACATGAGGATTATTAGATGGAAGAATTAGCATATGATCTCCAAGGACTATGTTGTATAGGAATAATTTGTTTTCTCCAATGTATGGATTTGGATAATTCTATGAAGGAAATTGTATGATACTTCATGGATAGTGTATGACCAAAGGATAGACATGTCAAGAGTTTTCCCAAAGCATGATTTATGTTTGTACCCAAATCCTTATCAAGATCAAGGTAGGTGGGTAAATGGATGGAAATGATAGGGCTTAGATGGATAGATGGAAATTTCATAAGAAATGTCATGCAATGAGACAACTTGCCCCCAAGTGTAATGGTCCACATAGATAATTTATTTTATACATGACACATGTTTGCTAGTTTTTCATCATGGTACTTATCCAAAGCACCATAAAAATGGTTTTCACTATTGGACAAAAATTCTCTTTACTTTTTTTTATTTATTTTTTTAATTTTTTTAAAATATTTTTTTGATTTTTTTCAATGGCCTTGCTATTTTAGTTGATCACTGATTGTTCTAAATCCTTCAATGGTATTGATGTAGAGACTAGTGTCATTATGTGCCAATAATGATCTTTATGAAGTAGTTTCCTTGTTAGGATCATAGTACTTGCATACAACTGATTGATGTCATTGTGATCCTTTCTGATACTAGAGTTGGCCTTATCAAAATACATACATCATGATAGAGTTCTATGAGAGTCCTTATGATAAAGAGTTGTTTCCAAGATGTGACGAATTTGTGGCATAGGATTTTTAGACTTTAGGTGAGAGGTAGGAGTATGATGGATGATGGTAGATGTTTTTGGAAATTTAGATGTAGGAATTTTCATTCACCAAACTTGGGGTGATGGATGATGAAGTTTGAATTTAGGATAGTTTTTGGAACCAACACTTTTATATGACTTGATTGATGACCATTTTGAAGGAGGTGGACATTTATTTTATGTGGGAGTCCTCTTTTCTTGTGGTTCCACATTTTGATTAACTTTGAATTTTGAAATATTTTCTTTGCTTGATCCATTTTTCTTTGGGATCCATTTTAACTTCATTTGTCCACTTAGATTTTTGATTGATTCAATGGCCTTTGATAGTTGGTTTTGAACTTTGGATTTGTAAGACTTTTCTTTTCGTTGGTTCCAAATGCAAGATTTAATATATTAGAAATGATGGTTTGTGGTATGGATGGAAGGAGTATTGGTAGCAACCTTATGACAGTAACTACTCATATCCTCCATTTTTGATGTTTGTATCTAATAAAGTTTCCCCCAATATCAAGGAGGCGCCACTAACATCATTAGATCTGGTGATTGAAGAATATCCAAGACCTTGATGTCTAGAATTTTCTTGAAACTGTACTGGTTCAAGAATTCCTTGCTCATGTCAACCTAGTCCTTTTCCTTGAAATTGCATACTATGATAGATTCTATTTGCGATGGGGTTTTTTTTTTGAAAACACGATGCTAACCCATCATTGTGTATGTGGATATTATTACTTGGTATTTTCTCAACTATAAGAAATCTTGTTCTAACAAAGATAAATGATCCTAGTTGATAAGTTGTCATAGCTTCATTGACATGTTGGATATCTTTGGTCTGATTTTCTGAAATATCAGATTCAGATGATTCTATTGGTGCTTCCAAGTCTATGTCGAAATTGTCTTAAAAGTCATTGTCATAGAGTCCTACAAATTTAGCTATAGCTTGATCATTTGTGAATATGTCTAGAGTAGGAGAATCTTGTTCTAGAGGAAGATCATCTATGTGTCCCATGGGGGAAAGTGTCTCATTTTGGGAAATGTATGTGCTTGGAGTTTGGATAGGGTCCTTTTCAAAGGTGGGGTCATGGATGGTCTAAAGGTCAATGAGAGAATCATTTTGGACTTCATGTTCAAGGGTAGGATCTTCATCAAAAATAGGTTTATTTTGGATGACATGATTGGGAATGGGATCTTGATCAAGGATAGGTGTATTTCGGATGCCATTATTATCTAGAAGGACTTCTTAAATGGATTTAAGGATGGGATCATGGGATGGACTACTTCGATCATGGGATGAAGGTGAAGGTATGATGTCATGCCTTGGGTTTTACTCTTGACATGTATCCTCAAGTTTAGGCAATGAGATATGATTTTGGACAAGGATATCATTTTCATGACTAAATGTATTTTCATGACTAAATGTAGCATGGGATGGAATGAATAGAAATGGATTAGTGGATGAAGGAATGCAAGAGGATTTGGAGACTTGGAATGGAGAAGTGAATGATGGACTACAATAGGATGTGGAGGCTTGGAAGGGATTAGTGGAGAGTTGGTTTCCCTTGTCAAGGTTAGGATAATGGTGATAAGTAGATATTTGTTGTGGATTAATGGCATGGATTGTGCTAAGGTAATCTTGATAGTGAGGGTAGATGGATGGAGGAATAGGGTTTATGAGTTTTTGGTAAGAGGGACGGATATGGGTAGTTGACTATGGGTTGACGGTGCTTGGTAATTGGATTCAAGGTATTGTCTTTTGAAGTCTATGGCTTTTTGGGCTTGACCATTGCCAATTAATTGGTATTCAACTTGACTAGCAAGCATGTCAAGGTGAATGGAAGACATGGTGGTGGATGGTATGAAGCCTAAGAGATGCCAATGCAATGGAAGGTATGCACCTATTCTATGTTTTTTTTGGAATAAGGTATGCCTAAATGCAATACAAGTTAATTTTTGGATTTTTGAACATATAGGGATGACTAATAATGATTCATAGATTAAGAGTCAAGGTGATGATAGTCTATGACTAAGTTATTGAAAGAGTGGATTGAAGGGATGGACTAGTATGACCTAGTATGAAGGGTAAAACCTAAGATATGGTTGTTAATCAAACAAAGATAGGTACAACAACTAATCTAATTATCAATGACCTTAGGTATATCAAAGACTAATAAGATGTGTTGTTAAGGTGGTCTCAAACTAGACT
Organism: Sequoia sempervirens; assembly: GCA_007258455.2. Classification (NCBI taxonomy): domain Eukaryota; kingdom Viridiplantae; phylum Streptophyta; class Pinopsida; order Cupressales; family Cupressaceae; genus Sequoia; species Sequoia sempervirens. The sequence goes on along the minus strand of VDFB02391988.1, from coordinate 96,425 downwards.
GATGGGCTGAGGAACCAACCTAAATGACAAGGGATATATGATAAAAAAATTTTGAAAGATAAGGTCAAGAGAATACAGATTTGAGGCTATAGTTTGATGGGCTTCCTAATCAAGAGGTTTATGCAAGATGTTTAATGCAAACTAAAAAGATGACCTAAAGTTTAAAACTATGGGGAAGGTTTAATGCAAAAAGATGAGGTGATGAATGAATGGATGATGGAAAAAGAAATGAAGTGAGCAAGTCCTTTGTTTAAATAGGTTTAAATGTCAAGCATGTTTTGGATGTGTTGGCCTAGTTTGTGTCAAGGTTTGAATGTCGTAAGTTTTAGGTTGTGTTTTTTTTTCTGAGATTTGTTTTGAACACACACAAGACACAATAGAAAAAATGTTTTTGAGTTTTTTTTGTTATGAATGTTGTTTGATTTTAGCAATACAAGCATAAATCCTAGGTTGGCAAGGACAATATTTGTCGGATCCCACTTGGATTACTCTAGATGTGCTTAGTCTTAACAGATGACTTAGAAGCTTGGCCACACTGTCTCCCTCCATGAAACTCACTTCTATGGGTCAACCAAGCTTCGAGTTCTCATGAATCTCCCATGATGAACTCTTCATCTCTACTAAGAGTTATAAGAACATGGCACGACATGAGAGGTGGTCCCTCTTCTACCAAAAAATAGAAGGATTTCGGCTTCTAAAAAAGAGGTATCTAGTAAGGGAGTTCATGAATAGAGAACCCATCTGTAATAGCCTAAGCACTGGGAGGCCCACTCCCACTCTCATCACCAACAAGTCTCAGCGAACCGAAGTTGTCACAGCTTGGCTTTGAATGATTCTAGCCACTCCTTGGGGTACAACTTTCATTCTCCCCCCTTTGATATAGCCCACCGAAAAACATGCTCAAGGTCAAACCTTGAGGTGGTGAAATCCCTAGGGAAGCCTCTCTTAAAAAAAGGAGAGACCAATGTGTATTTCTCGTCACCCAGGATTGCACAAGTACACAAGGGGATTAGATACATACACACTAGATTAGCTAACATAGAATGTGCAAGTGCACCAGACATGACAAACAAAGTTCTTTTTAAGCAACAATTGAAATGTTATCTAATCTAAAAGACAATTGGTTTCAAAATCAGTCTTCGACAAACGTCCTACATCAAATGCCATTAGTAATTTTTAATTTTCAGTCTTCAACAAATGTGTGTTTATGTTTTCACTTTTCAAATCTCTAACATGCGAACCTGCAAAAGATAAAATCAATGATTAGCCCTAGAAACAACACTTAAATTATTAAATTAAGAAACTTAATCTAGATTTAAAACTAATCTAAAATTAAAATTAATCTAAACTAAATTAAAAGTTAATCTACATTAAAATTTAATCTAAATTGAAAGTTAATCTACATTAAAAGTTAATCTAAATTAAAAACCTATCTAAATTAGAATTAATCTAAATTAAATTAAATTAAATCTAAACTAAATCATTTCTAAATGAAATTAAATCTACATTCTAAATTAAGTCTAAATTAGAAACTAAATCTAAGTTAAAAAGCTAAATCTAAATTAGAAACTAGATCTAAATTAAAAGCTAAATCAAAACTAAAAACTACAAGCTACATTAAAAGAAAAAGATAAATCTAATTTAAAAGCTAAAAGCTAAATTAAAATTAAAAGTTAAAAGCTACATTAAAAGTTAAAATCTAAATTAAAATTTAAATCTAAACTAAAAGTTAAATCTAAATTAAAAGCTTAATCTAGATTAAAAATGAACTAAGTCCAAATTAAAAAATTAAATCTAAATTAAATGCAAATTAAATTAAATCTAAAACATTAAATCTAAAACTAAATTAAAGCTAATTAAAAATAAAAATAAAACTAAACTAAATTAGAACTAAATTAAATACTAATTTAGTCAAAACTGACATAAGCTATATTGGTTGCTAAACACCAAAATGCCAAACAATCAACAAAGAGGGGGCAACAAATTGAAAATTTCATAGGCAAAGATTATGCCACAATTGTAGACATGCACAAAATGCATTTGTTGATATGGTGAATGTTAAAGACATAAAATGCATTTGTTGAGATGGTAAATGATGAAGACATAAAATGCCTTTGTTGAAGACTTAAAACACCTTTGCTGAAAATTCCTTTGTTTCCTTTGTATCACATAATGTTCATAATCAAAGACAAAAAAGCTAATTTTATGATCATGAAAAGACCATAAAAACCTCCATTAGATTTATCCTAGTTATTTGTGACTTCAAATCATGCCATTAAAACAAATTTTACAGTTGTCTCTTCATGTATAATGTTAAAAGTGAATAGTGTAGCAAGTATTTCCTCCAAATTTAAAAATGTTCAGCATTATTCTTCATTTTGTCATATCCATTTAGAGGCTATTATATCAAATTGTTTATTTATCATTATTCTTCATTTATTATAGAAAATTACATTTGAGATTACATATCAAACATTTTCCTGTGTGCCTAAGTAAAAATCTATGAAAGTATTTCATATGGCATAGTAGCAAACTTCTTCCATAGTTCTCACACAATCCAAGACTGTTGAATTAAATCCAATTTAAAATTAAGATCCAATGGATTATTTAAATCTGCAACACACTACAACTAGAAAGCCATTGGGCCTATCCATCAGGTTCACCATTTTGTAGATGTTGAAAATTGAAAAATCAAATTTATAGAATTTCCAACATTACATCAATAAAGCCTTTTCAAATGAAACCATATGCAAAATTCAAACTAATATAAACTAAAGAAAATTCCTCCAAAGAGAAAATTAGCTTCATTGTCATCCTTTCTACAATATCTTGTCTTTACTCTCATATTTTTGTAGCAAAAGTACAAGAGGTGATGTAGAATTGGATTCGAGAATTATTAGTGAAATAAAAACCGTCCCTCAAAAAGTGAGGAGGATTTTATAGATGAATGCCTAATATCAAAATGAGAAATGAGACATGAGTACAGTGATTTATGCCATGATTCATGTTTAGAAGCTCAAAATGTGCAATTTTGAACTAATTCCATGATGTAAATGATTTATGAGTTTAATGTACAATTTTGAGCTAAATTCATGCAAATTGATTTATGAATTTAAATTATTTAATGAAATATATGATGCATTTTAATGATTAATGCAAGTGGATGAATCAATGGATTTATAAAAGATATGCATATGAATATGATGATGAATGGAAATATTTAATGTATGAGCATACTGATTATGCATGTGTAATGAATGTATTTAAGCGATTATAGATTAATGATTAATGAAATGGATGTATTAATGATTTATGGAATGGTTAAATGATTTATGAATATGATAATTATTAATGAAACGATAAATATTTATGAAATGGGATAATGAAATATGAAAATGGATAAATAATGGATAAATGACTAAATTATTATGTAAATGGATAATGGTTATGAATAAATGCTTATAATGTTTTAATGGTTTTATGGAGATATGTTTATGCAGATGATCAAAATGAAATATGTAATGGATAAAAATAATTATGATGACATTTTTTATGTGTCTACACTTGGAAAAGATAATGCAATGCAAGTTGTAAAACAAAACCCTAATTTAATGCAATGACCTAGAAAATGCATTAGAAATGTGAGTAAAACAAAACATAAAAGAAAAAATGTAAATGATGTGCACCTGGGAACCTTGAAATGACTAGAAACAACTTTGAAATTCTAATTTTTTTGACTTTCTAACCAATTGGGACTCATTTGCCAATCTAGGCAAATCAGTCCCAAATCAGGATTTCTGCATGGGAGCTTGTTTCAGGAAAAAGGGTATCAAAATTTGTAAATAGGCTTGGAAAATAGGTATAGTGGGACTCGTTGACCACTCTTGGAAAATCAGTCCCATTCTACTTTTCCAAAAAATGAAAGCTTTGATCTGCACTCCAACACTAACCCTTTCCTTCCAGCTTGAGTTCTAGATTCGAATATGTGAAAAAACACATATAAAATAGAATTCAACTTGATTTGCTAATGGGGGGTTTTCCTTGGTCAAACCCATAGTTTGGTAATTAAACCTTGATAGAAATAATGAAATGTGCATGAAAAACCCTAGACTTAATGTGTCTAAGACTAAGAAATCTGAAACATGATGCAATCTTATTCTAATGTGCAAGAATGTGATACAAAAATGGAAATGTAGAGATGAATGACTCACTTGTGGTGATATCTAATCATCCCAAATGAACTCCAATGATTCTTGTACCTACCATAGGCTAAATCTAGAGTGATAATGGAAGATGTAATCACTTAGGAAACAATTATTTAGGATTAGATTGATGGCTACTTGCATCTCCCCAACCTAGAATCCACCATGATTCACCATAGGCATCCATGATCATCCCTTGAAAATTATAAATCTTGAATGAAAATGAGCTTGAAGATGTACCAAAATGCTTTAATGTTGCTCCAATGCTTCAACTTTGCTTGCTTTTGAAATTAGAATGCTCTTGTGAAAGCTTGTTGGAAGATTCTTGATGATTATCTCTTGAAAAATTATTTCTCAAAGTGCTTAGAGTTGATAAAGATGACTTAGAAACTTGCTTTTATAGGCATTAATTATTTAGATCTCAAAGGTCAACATCCACCAAAATTTGAATTAAAAACTTGAATTTTATGCTCAAAATAAAAAAATTCCCCAAATGGGACTCATTTGCTACCCTTGGAAAATGGGTCCCACCTAAGGGGACTCATTCACCCAAGGTGGTGAATGAGTCCCACCTTAACTTTTTGAGGTGGGTTTTCAGGATTTCCAAGGATTTGAGTGATTTTATGGGATTTTGCAGTGAAATAAGCCTCAAGATCCAAAATAATGGGTCTTTGGTCCTATAAATGATGATTTAAAAGATAATTAATGCCAGGGTACCCAAGCCAAGTTAGACCAAGGATTGTACTATCTCCAACAAGGGAGTATAATTCTGGTGGTCAGAGTGTGTAAGACTTGTTGACCAACATTATCGAATCCATGAATATAGAAAGAAGAAGAAGCAAGAAAATTTGAATCAATTTTAATTTTAGGTAACAAGTTGATACTACATATGTTGAGAGTCAACCAATATCAATGACAACATGCTAATGCAAATATTTTTAATGTCAATTATTATCATTAGAGCATCTGCTTGCTTGTATGCTTCTAGAGATGACAAGTCACATGGATACAATGTAATATTTTATGAATCCACACAAATCTGATATATCAACATGTTAACATCCATCAACATAGTTGAGGAAGGCAAGAGAATCTTTTGCAAGGCTTCTAAAAACATACCTCACTAAGTTGGAGCATTTTGGAGTAAATCCTAAAGTGAGATGGTGGCTTGGGAGTAATGTGAAGTTGCATGACAAAATCATTCTAACTCAATGGCTTAGTTGTAGGTTTATGTATTTGAGGAAGACTTGGTTGAGAAGATGGTAGATTAATATTTTGTTGATTCCTTCTAGTATTATATGTGTGAGCTACCACTCTATAGGAGGGAGCCTTAGATTGTATAAATCTTATGTAAAGGTCTAGCATGTCATTTGTGATAGGAACCCCATGAATATAATAAATTATTTTAGGAGATGGGCTAGTCAGTATTACATAAATGATGAGTCTCTTAGGCCTTTGAGGAGAAATAAAGACTATGACTACATTCAGACTCTTTGACTTGTGAAGAATTCTTTGATGAAGAATTTTTTTTATCATATTTTTGAATAGAAGGAGATGCCTCTTAAATGTCATCTAGGTCATTGTCCAATATATTAAAATATTGTTTATATAATGCATTATCAAAAGTATTAAAATTTTGAAGAAAAATATTTGAGATGATTTTTGTTCATGTCGAGTTCACCAAAATGTAAATGAGAAGAGTCTCTTCTCTCAAGACTCAAGACAAGGAGAGTCTTCAAGCATAAAATAGCCCTTGGTTACCTCAAATAATAAAGCTTAGGTGATAGGATTTGAAGAATAAATAATATTTACAAAACTTAACTAAATGAAATGCAAAACTATTAAGGACAATAATGATCAAATTTCTTAATAACAAAAAATGATAATAGGATTAAAATCTATGGCATATAAAAAAATAAACTAAAAAACTCCTAGATTTAACTTCTAAGAGGGTTTAACCTTGGCCACGGATGATAGTGCGCCACGAGGACATCTTCACCCCATGCTATCATCCCTATCAAAATGGAGATTAAGAACCTTGAATCTGCAAATTCCATCTTCTCAAATTTATACATCTACACATTAAAAATAGAAGAATTTTTTTTTGGGGCTATTTCAATGTTTTCCTTAGTCAAAACCCTATTTTAGTGTTTCCACCTCTATGGATAGCTAAATTGATAGAGGTAGACATGATGACATGAAATGTAAAGATGTTTGATTAAAAAAAACTTCACCGAGGATAACCCCTATCATGAGTACATAGGTGAGATCAAGTAGACAATATTAAATAGATAAGAAAAAGGACAAGAAATTATTACCAACAACCTATGGCTCCCCTCTTTGCTTCATAGATGTAATGATATTACATGCAAGAGAGCCTTAATTGTTGCTTGATAGAAATTTGATAGAGCTTTGCTATGAAAGTGAGAGAAAGTAAGAAAGAATGAGAACAGTGATGTAGAATGTGAGAAAGAGAAAAAATGAATGAGAGAGTATGAGAATGAATGGGAATGAGAGTGAAAATTTTTGTGAGGTTCCATGGGTGGGATGAGTCATTACATCTATGTTTCTTCTACAATTTTATGTGCTATAGGAAAAGGAAATGGAATATTCTCATTTAAATTTTAAATTTTTTTGGGATGTTAGCACATCATGGGGATGTCCACATGTCACACAAGTGTCCTACTCAAAACATTACAAAATTGACATATCCAAGCTATTAGTGCTTCATTATTGTCATCTATGAAGTTAGTATTGTGAAATTTTGACTTATAGGTGTATATAAAAAATTTGGATAAATAAAAATGATAAAACAATAACATGCATTACCTGATCCAAATCTTCAATACCTGAAATAGATGCAATGATGAATGAATTGGTCGATTGATTTGATATGTTGGTTGCTCAATTCGATAGCATAACATCAAGATGGAGATGATAGATGGAGGATGCTAGATAGAAATGGATGAATGATTCAAGAATGATTTAGATAGGATAAGGATGCTTGAAGAATCAACCCCCTTAATGGCTTATGAGAGGGTTGATTTATAGGAAAGGTTTGATTTGAATTGATAGTTGAGATTGGATGTCAATAAGATGTATAATTAATCAATGGCCAAGATTAAAAGTGTAGTATGAAATAGGGTTAGGGATAAATTAGGGAAAATGATAAGGATGAAGGGTTGAGATTGAATTATGAGATAATTCAATCAAGGGATAAGATTAAATGAGATGTGAAGAGATAAGTTTTGATGTGGAAGATAAGATTGGCATAGATAAAGAGGTGATAGGAGAAATTCAATAATAAAAATTATTTAATCTAGCTAGCCAATGAATAATTAAATAATTAAAATAATTATTTAATTATAGAGGAATGCGACAACGCGAATCTTATTGAAATAATAATTTAATTAAAAATTAAAGAGAGTGGATCAAATTAAATAAATTAAATTTATTTAATTTGGGAGAGAAAAGGCTAATGAATGATTAAATAATTATAAATAATTATTTAATTATAGTGGAAAGTGGATAAAATTAAATAAATAAGAATTTATTTAATTTTATAAAGAAATAGACTTAATTAGTGATTTAATTAAATAAATAAAATTTAATTAATTAATCAACAAAGAATAAAGATAGAAATGAAATAATTAAATAATTAAAATTATTTAATTAATAAAAGACTTACGACTTTAGAAAATAACGAAATAATTAGAATTATTTAATTAGATCAAAGATAAAAGGAGAAATGATGGAGAATTTAGAAGTAGCAGACCTAGGACAATTTTTAGTGTCTATAATAGGCTTTCATAAATAATGTAACTGGCTAGATGTGCAAGTGTGAAATTTTCATGAGGTGAAATTTAATGACACTACACTAATAATACATTTTATATCCTATATGTAATCTCATTTAAAAAGTATTTTTTGATGTGATCTCCATTAAAGTAAGCAATAAATCTTTGATGTGATTTCAAAGATAACAAGAAACATAAATGGACACTTCTGGAGTCTCCCGCCCAACAAATTTGAATTTTCCCATCCTAAGTTTCTCTCACCTAGCTATGCAACCCCTATCTTTGGGGTGTAATCTGATAATCGATCTAAGTTCTCCCCTCCCTGTGGGTTCGATTGTGAGATAGCTATGTCTCTTGATGCAGGTGCTAAGTTTGGCTCTATTCAGCCTAGTGCGGCAGAGAGAACGGTTTGCTATGAGAATGTTGTGGGTTCTTCCCCTATTTATGTGGTAGTGGATATGAATGGGGCTTCCCCATCTACTGTGTGTATGTCTGGGGCTTTTCTAATTGATGCTATGTTTTCTTCACCTCCTAGGGTTGAAAAGGTAGCTGGAGCTACTATTTTTGGGTTGTTCCCATCCTCTCATGTGGGGCAGTATGCTTATGTTGATGTTGTGAAGTCTAAGAGACCTTGGGAGGGTGTTGTACAGCCTATGCATTGTGTTGTGGTTTCTCCTGTTGTTTCTCTTGGTAAGGAAATTACTAATGGGTATGTGCAGGATCATGATGGGCCAAAAAGTGGCAATATGATGGGTATGTGGTTGACGACTATTTTTTTACCCAAAATTGATGAAACAAAAAGGGTTTTAAAAGGAGATTCTAAGATTTCCACCGATATAAATTATGCTTTACTTTGAATTTAATAAGTAATTATTATTCATTTTCTATTCAAATTATGACTAAAGTCCTGATTGATAGGCTGATTGAAAAACATCTATATCTTTCCAACGGTATCACATTTTTTGAATCCAAAACATGCATCACATTCTATGCTTCATATACTATACGATTAAAAAAGAAGATTTGAATTTCATGAAGTTTTGACCAAGTTAAGATGGTCAGACATATGAGTTTTTATATTTTTTAAAAATTTGTAATAAAAAAGTCATAATTAATTATTTACATGGAAAAAATTACAAAAAATATGCATCACATCGGGCATGAGTCCTCTACTTATATGTAAAATCTTATTAAAAAATATTATCATTTTATTGTGGTTAGGGTGGTCAAACAAACACCTACTTTTTTTTCCCTAAAATTTAAGTACCACTGCATTGAAATTTCAAATTTTCACCAAATAATTTTTTTTAAAAAACATACCTAGTAGTTTAGAAACTACATTCAATTTTCTACAGGTTCTATTCTTACACATTTTTAAAATAATATAGATAACTTATTCAAATTTTTACGTCAAGTTGCCTAACTCTTATTTTTCTAATTTTTTTGCCACTTAAGGGCCTATTTTTTCCATGATGATCCTGCACATACCCTAATAATATAGATTTTTACTCTAAAAATGCTCTTATTTGCATATTTTGTTGCTTGTGGCCTTCTCTTCCTAATCTGCACCTTTGGATTACCAATCACTTGGCTCCTTTGGTTGATGGTTTGATGGAGATTTACCCTTCTGCAAGGGGTTTTTTGTGCTGATTTTTAATTCTCTTGAGGACAGACAAGCTATTATTGATCACGATCTGTGGATGTGGGATTCTCATCCTCTTTCCTATAGGCCTTGGGTTTTTTCTTTTAACCCTTTGAAAGAAGATTTGGATGTGTTTCCTGTTTTGGTAAGATTTACCTATCTTCCATTACAGTTTTGGTGTTTCTCTGCCTATGAGGGCATTGATAATGCTATTGGTAGATTTTTTATTTAGTGGATGGGGCTTTTGTGAATTTCACTCATACTTCCTTCGCTAGGATTCTGGTGGAGGTTGATCTATCGAAGGCTTTACCTGGAGAGGTTGCACTACAAATTAATGGTTGGTCTTGGTCTCAGCTGGTGGATTATGAAGGTCTTCCTTTTTGCTGCAGATGTTGTTTTGTTGTTGGCCACTTAGCTCATGAGTGCTCTAAAAGCTCCCGCACTGTTTCTTCCTCTACCTGGTGGAAGAATTCACTCCATGAACACTTAACAGTTCGCACTACTGCTAACTTTTCCTCTTCTTCTGATGATGAATCTAGGCATGCTTCCCCTTCTATGAAGCCTAATATGAGTGTTGTCATGGATGTTGATCCTCAAATGCCAATTTTTTCTCCACCTAACTCGGTTTAGGTGGGTTTTGTTCCTTTTATGGATATTGTTGTGCTGACTCCTCTGAGGCCCATGTACTAGAAAATTTTGTAGTAAGTTTTGCTAATTCAGGCTTGGTTTATGATGTTGTACCTCATGTTCCAGTTATTCCTCTAGTTTGCTACTCTAGAGGGGAGTCTTCCCCTTCTAATCAAAATATCTCGGTTGTAGTTTCTGATTCTCCTTGGACTATGGTCCATAGAAAGAAGAAATGTCCTTCTAAGAAGGTCATGGTCTCATTTAACACACCCTCAGAGGCTTTACTTGGTTCAAGTGTTGCTCCTTGAACAATTTTGTGTTGTTTGTTCTAAGTCACTGTTTCTCATTGGTTTGTTGTGTTTTCTAGTCTGTTTTGTTGAGATCTTTGGCTTTGTTTTGCTAAGCTATTTGGCTCTTTTTTTCTTGTAATGGGTCACAAACCTTCCCTTGCTTATCTAATAAAAAACAAGAAATATAAATAGAACTTCAAACTATTCTTTGTAAAAGTTGAAAGGCGTGAAACATAATATCACTTAATAATATAGATGACTTAAAATATAATTGTATCATGCATTTTAAATATTAAAACTTTTTGAAAATTCTATAATTTATATTATTGACTTCATTAGCATAACTAGTTTATAATTTTTTCAATCTTTCATGGTTATAATATAATTAAAATATTAGTATAAAATGTAATTATTATTTTTATTTTTTTTATCTAATTTGGATAATTTGGAGTTTTATTCTAGTCTAAGCCTAGAAAGTTACATATGAGGAATTTCTCTCCATTGAATTTATTTTGAAAGTATTATTATTCTACCTATAATACCCCTCATGTTGTTGATACTCTTATGTGTGGATTTTGTACTTGGTTGTGTGGGTGATCAGTTCATTGTTTTTGTTGTGCGTGGATTTATAGTTTGGTTGGTTTGCTGCACTTGATATTACATGTGATGCTAGATGATACATTTCATTGTGATTATGTTATATAGTTATGTTGTGGTTTTCCTTAATAATATATATGGTTTCTGATATGATTGCTAGTGTATCTTGGTGGAAGGACGGAGTGGCATCACTTGCTTGCAAGTGCCCTGCTACCCCACAATTACCTTTCACACTATGTCTTCAATGGAGATTTACATGCTACTTGACATTTGTTTCTATGTAGGATGCAGGTACTGGACACCGACTCCACCTGCTTGTTAGGTTTGAGTGTGTCCCATAAACCCAACGGTTATGATGTTGAAAAGGGAGTGGTTAAGAAAGTGTTCCCATTCCAAGTTCGTCACCTTGTTGTGAGTCCAATGTTGTCTTTGTCTCAAACTCGTCTTTGTTTTTATTTTTGTTAGTGTTGATTATTTATTTTAGTATGTAAATGTTTGTGATTTAATTAATTTTCAATTATGTGTGAATAATTAATGTATTTAATTGATATAGTTATTTGTAGGTAATGATGGTTGAGTTAATTGATTAATGTTCTTGATTAATTGGATAGTTTAAATAAAATATTAGTTGCTTCGATGTAAATTAGAATTTTTAATTTACTTATGGTAGCAGTATTGATTGGTGAATTTTTAAGTTAATTAAATAGCTCACAATGCTACATTATTATTAAGGAAAAATAATTGAAAAATAAAATAAAATAATAAATAAAATAATTAAAAAATTAGTTAATTCTTTTATTAGAGGATTTACAGGAATAAGTGGAGAATTTAATGAAATTCTTGTTTTAAAAATATTCTCAGAGAGAATATTGGCATACGTTGATAGGAAGCTTCTTCATAGAAGGAATTTTACTGTAGATTAGTGTGTAGGTTTTCGAGGGGTTTTCTGGTTTTGATAGAAATTGGAGGAGGATTACACTAGATTTTTGGGCTCATATATTTTGCTTCACGCTAGGGGTGAAGTTTCTAGGAAGAATTTAAAAGTTGGATGTTTCAAAGGTGAAGCTTTGCACAACTCTCGCTTCTTCAGGCTTTAGAAAATCGGTTCTTTACTTCTTTTTTTGTTTAAATGCTTTCTTGTTTTGAAAGATTGTATGTTATTGTCTGTGTAAGAGGAAATTGATGTGAAATGGTTGTAACCCTTTGTAGTAAAATTTATTAAAAGTTCCAAACTATGTTCCCAGCTATGAAGTTTTTACCATTATTATTTTGTTGCCTCTGCAGAAAATTTTACAGTAAAATCAAAGAGCCTCATGAAACAAAATCATTATTAAACAATAGGAAAACTACAATGATGAAAATAGTAGAAAACCTTTCTGTAAGAATTCTTCTGAGTTCTTCCTTTAGGAAATATTCAAGATATTGGATTGCATTGGAATTCTCTATCAAGATTTTTTTTTAAATAAAAAATTCTTTGATATATTAGACAAAATGTAATTCTCTGTTAAAATATTAATCTATTTCTTTGTAGATAATTTATAAATTGCCGTCAGAGAAATTATTTTTCAATCAATTTTTTCCATCAGAGAAATTGTTTTTCTATTAATTTAAATATATATATATATATATATATATATATATATATATATATATATATATATATATGTTTGTGTATGTATATATATATACGCACACAAACAATATATATATATATATTTGTGTGTGTATATATATACACACAAACAATATATATATATATATATATATATATATATATGAATATATAAATACAAAAAAAAATTGAAATTAAAGAAATATTAAATTATGTTAAAAAAATGGTGATATAAAAAAAATTGATTGGAAAATGGGGGAGGACGGCCACTGCCATACCCCTTCCATAGCCTTAAAGTTGCATACAACAGTCCAAGGATTGTTGTATGTAGCCTTGGGGGTCGTGGTCTCTCCTATGGGGAGGTTCGCAGCCTCCCAGGCTTTACTTTGTTTGTATAGAATTTAAAATATATATATATATTTAAATTTGGGTTTTTTTTAATATTTATTATTTAAAATTTTGGATTTATTAAATTTAATTTATATTAATAAATATATATTATTATATATATACATGTATATATATATATGTATATATAAATAATATATATATATATATATATTTAAGGATTATAATTATGTGGATAATTTTTATGATGTTAAATTTAAATTGTGATAATAAATGAAATATATATATATAAACACTTGGTTAAAATTTATGGAAAAATATTACATAAGTTATTTATTATGACTTCATGTTGTTACTGGATTAGTTGAACGAAAATATTTTATCTGAGTGTATTTAATTAATGAAATAAATTAAGTTAACCATTAGTTTAACTTCTAGGATGGATTTCATGCAATGTGTTATCTTAATGTGATTGTTAAGCAAGGTAAAATTTGTATTCTTAAACAAAACCTTGATGTTGAATAATTAGTTAATCCTTTGACTTTCTTGAGTTCTTTATTTGGTTTTCTGAGTTGGGATATCAACATGTGGGGACCCTTAAGTTAGTCAACCTTTTTATAGGAGATAAGGTTATTGTTAAAACTTCTAGAGGCATGGGAAATTGGTGGTTTAAATTATGTGACTTTTAAAATTGATACTTGTTTCCACTTTGATTATAGTTATGATTTTAAGTTTACACTTGGATTGTATCCATTTTTATCAGAGATGGTTTTTCCTCACGGTTATTCTATTTTGTGTTTTAGAGTACTTGTGGGTACAACCCCTTAGAATTTGATGTCATGTTTTGGGTTCTAGGGAGAGTGGCTCTACGTGGGTATTGATGCACAAAGAGGTTGTTAGGATAACCCACGTTAGAGTTTGAGTAATAAGTGATAACCTAATTAATTAATTAGGGGGTGGGTAGTTAAACATTGACAAGATAATTATAGATGCCTCATCCTCCTGTTAGGGTTTTCATGGACTAAAGGTGGGCCGAGAAGGCTGTGGTTGGCATAATTGTGACCTCATCTTCGTGAGAGATTAATGATTCTTCATGAGTCACCCTATGGAGCAACGCCTTGAGATAGGAAGTCAGGATAACCATAGATGGAGGCAACACCTTGTGATAGGTTGTTTGGATAATCCATGTAGGGCCATGCAATGACACTCTCCTCTAGCATTCCCTTTGGGTTGTTTTATTGGAATCCTTTGGAAGTGATCTATTGATATGTTTTGGTGATTTATTGTTGTCATATTTAGGAAGTGGTCTATTGATATGTTTTGGTGATTTATTGTTGTTATGTTTAGGAAGTGGTCTATTGATATGTTTTGGTGATTTATTGTTGTCATGTTTAGGAAGTGGTCTATTGTTATGGTTTGGTGATTTATTGTTGTCATGTTTAGGTAGTGGTCCTTTGATGTTATGGTTTCCTTTATGTGTGAATTATCTTTCCATGCTTGGAGTTTAGTCATGTGTATTACTTTAGACATTCTTAGTCAAGGACCCTTTCTTATCTACTCCTAGCATGGGGGTGGTTGGGTGGAACGTGCTACGCACCCCGTCAGGTTCCCTATTTTGCAGATGTATCTTTCAGTATAGAGTTTTCTGAGTCAGCTTGATCCAGAGTTATATGTTTCCAAATGTATATTTGTACTTCTGACATACTTTCTATATTGATATGTTACTCTCCCATGTATTGGGTAGACTTAAGTTGTAACCTTGGACAATTGCTCAATGAGATGTACTTGTAGAATGATGTAATGTATAATCACATTTTGTAATTTATGCTTTATCCATAATTGTAAATATTCTTGATGTTGTGTTATGTTTGAGAAAATAAGTTCTTTGTATTTCGAAGTTAAATTGCTATGATTACATGTATGGGTTCTATATGGTTCATTCTTGTCATATTGCTTATCTTTAATGAATGTATAAATGAAAAAAAGTGAATGAATGAGTTACGTTAGTAGAGTTGGTAATTTCTCTTACTAGATTTGATATGGGATGGATTATGTAATGTCACATTGTGTACCCCAAGGGACTTAGATGTTTAACATGTAATCACTAGCTATGTTAGTTGCATTAGTAAAGTTAGTGTTTATTCTTTATGTTTTCAAAAAAAAAAAATGTTGTGTTTTTAGTTGTTCTTTGGGGTTTATGTGACGGGGCATTACACTACCTTGATACCCAAGGTATTATCATATTGTTTAAACTTACAATTTCAATGGTCTACAAGGGCTTTTAGTCTGTAAGCATAACTTAGTGAAGTCATACATCTTGCAAGAACATTAACACAATAGAGGTGTAAGAATTGCAAGCTCAAC
The DNA here is from genome assembly GCA_007258455.2 of Sequoia sempervirens. Lineage (NCBI taxonomy): Eukaryota > Viridiplantae > Streptophyta > Pinopsida > Cupressales > Cupressaceae > Sequoia > Sequoia sempervirens. The sequence goes on along the minus strand of VDFB02391988.1, from coordinate 80,946 downwards.
AACCCATGAAGTTTTGGACCTTTGTGACCACCTCAATAATGTTATGACTTAACTACTACACTAAACCCTTATCAATAATTTTTAGTTTATTAAAATATGTATATATTAATTAATTTATTTACAAATTTTTAATTTTTAATACCTTTATATATAATTTTTACTATTATATATTTTTTATAATTATTCTATTTTGAAAATTGTAAAAATATTATATATTTATATATAAGTTACTAATTATATAAAGTATATACAATCTATTTGTTTTTGAAAAGGAAAAAATAGGTTTTACAGGGACCTGAAACCACAAAGTAAAAACAAACAAAGATAGAGCATAAAAAGTTTGAATAAATAGAGAGCCATCCCAAAAAGGAAACAACAGCAAAATGAGACAACAGGGTCCAAAAAAGGACCGCCAAAAAGCCAGAAACAACCACAGCAGCACTACTCCAAGGTGTTCATCAACTCCTTGGCTTCCTTTTCAACTTCACTCATATCCTGTAACCCTTGCTTGAGGATTTGAATTGTGTGTGGAGAAGCAGGGGCCTTCCTCTTCGTATTAGCCCAGGTGCGAGTCGAAATCCCTTCAATAGCAGCTCTGCTACAACCTTTGTCCGCATCCAAGTCCACGACCAATGAACCTTTTTGATTTTTTTCCAACTTTTCCACCATAGCATTGATGATAATAGTGTTGTGCCTAGCAATTTTATGATTATTCGCCACAGTGGCCCTAATATTTTGGCCAATCTTGGACATATTGCTCTCCAGCCTAGTCAATCTTTCCTCCTGCAACTATTGTCTTTTCCCCAGTAAGGGGGTGTCCTGTCCTTCATTCTCATTACAACTCTAGCTAACCTTCTACTCCAAATCCATGACTCTGTTGTTGAGATCTCTATTATGACCATTCAAATCACAAATTTCCTTCTAGGCCCACTTAAGAATAGTGAAAAAACCATCAGTACTTTTTTTCGCCACACCCATTATGTCCTCAGGCTTGAGGTTATTCAGGGCAGAATTAATTTTTCCCTGATTAGGGGAATTTTTAGGGGCATTCACAAATCTTATAGACGCAGGGGCACTAGGGGTCGACTCTTTACTGACCATAGGTTTATCAGAATGAATTTCTAGAGAATTTCTAGAGTACGAGACCAATTTCGTAACCGAGGTACCTTTAAAACCAGAGACCAAACCTGGGGTAGGGCAGCCAAGAGATGGCTGGGGATTAAGAAAAAACGGCGAAGCAAAACCCAGGATAGGGCAATCAAGCAAAGGTTGTGGATTAGGACAAGAAGGCAGAGCAGAACCCATAAGGACATTCTAGCAAGAAAGGGACTGGGGAACGAATAGAGTATTAAAATGATTTAAAAAAAATGGATTGAAACTTCATCGAACGAATTTTGTAGGAAATTACCCTTTTTTTATTTATTTTAAAATTATATATATATATATAATTGGGAGCCGCAGCGCTGGGGGGCTACCCCACGACCGACCCTACAGGGGAGCCAGTAGTGAGGGCAGAGCCCAGCGCTGCCTTCACAGGCAATAACCCATGGTTGAGCCCTGTGGGGAGGGCTGCGAAGGCAACCCTGCCCATAGTCATGGCTGTGTGGTTACGGTTTATCACATGTATTAACATATATTTAAAATATCTAAATTTTACTTACTATTTTATCTACTTATTAAATTTGACTATATAATGACTTAAAACATATTACTCTCAATTTTATGTATTGAGTAAAAAATATTATTATTTCATTAAAATTATTATTTTTGTTACATTTAAATGAAAATAATCATTTGTACAAGTAAAATAAATTTAATTTATTTTATTTTAAAATATTTAATTTTGTATATCACAAATATCCTAATAAATAAGTATCTAGGAAATTTCTATTTCATTATTTTTTCTCTTTTATTTTTTAGCAAGAATCGGGTAGCCCCTCCTATAAATTGTAGTGCGCTTGGTAAACCTTTTTCACCTGGTTTCACAAGTCTATCTAAACTAAATATGCTAATTTTATGTTTTTATAACTTATAATTATATTGTCTTGGTAATTGCTTCAAAGTAGAGAAAAAAAATCTATTAGTTATTATATTTTTTATATTTTTCCTCTCATGAATAAGTCTGACTTAATTTTGATGAATTATTTTGTTTCAATGCAAGTTCAAAACATCATAAGAGATAATGTTCAGGCTCTGCTCCACACAAATTTGATAAAATGAATATCCTCATCCTTGACTTGACTCTCAACCAAAAAAATTTCAAACCAAGATAATCTTGTAAACAATATAAAATCATCCATTAAAAATGCATACATTAACATTAAAAAAAGATAATAACACATAATTAATAAAATGATAAAAACTCACATTATCAAAAACAAAGATGAGAAACAAAATTACAAAAGCATCATCCAAATATTGTATAACCAGATATCGCATGGACATTAGTTTAATCTACCCCTTTTATATTTCCTCAGACAGAAAACCCAAAACCATGTTGCCCCATAAATGTGAAACAACGAAAACCCTAAACAGTCAGTTTATCCTATGCAAACTGTATGAACAGCCAACACACTACTACTTACTTCCTCGTGAGTATTTCTTCACTTCCAAATATACATTATTCTATGGAGAAGGCGCGATCATTTGCTGAGAAGAACTTGGTGTTGTAGTTCTGGGATCAAATCCTGGGCCTCCAAATGATCTCGTTGTAATCATCAAAATTGTCGCTGAAGTTCAGGTAATCAATATGATTTTTCAGACCGGAATATCGCAAAGCCAGATATATAGACACGAGCCAAAAAGTAATGCCATTTTTTCGTAAGAGTGGTATTACATTGATGATGTTTTCACGTAAGAATGGTATCACGTTAAACATTCATATCCATTACTGTCTAGTATTAGGGGAGAGGGGCTCATAATGGAGCAGGATCTAATAGTGGGGATAGAAGTAGTCCTTAATGGGCCTCATAGTGGAGCACTTTAATATTCAATTGCAAAATACTTTTTATCCATAAAATATGCAAAGTGGAAAATCATGTGATGCCACACTAGCACACCAAATAAACATGACTTAGTGCACCACCGTCGGTCTCACTTTTTTTTTTGGCCTTTTTGGATACCTCAACAAAAAGTGCGCTGATGTGGCCCTAAAATGAAATATAGAAGCACATGAGTTGCCAAATAAACTGTTGTACAGAGTTGGGAGTGATTTGAAATTTCCACATAGGATTTTGAGAAACGTGAAGTTAGGGTGCTCCACTATAGGTCCCTCTCCCCTAAGTTAACTAATCAATTATATTTTAAAGGTGACAACGATGGTATTCACACTAATGTTAAAAAATAAAAATAAAAAAAATCAATGAATTGTATCAAAAAGAAATTTTCCCCTGATTCAAAATACAAGATTGTAAAGTTTGATCAATATCATTGATAACTAATTAATTATAACTAATTAATTATATTTTTAAGTTGACAGCAATGGTATTACATTCAACAAAAATTTCTCTCAAATGAATTGTACCAAAAAGAAATTCGCACATGATTCAAAATACAAGATTGTAAAGCTTGATAAATATCATTGATAACTAATTAATTATATTTTAAAGTTGACAACGATGGTATTACATAAGAATGTTGAAAAGTTTCTCTCAAATGAATTGTACCAAAATGAAATTCTCACATAATTAAAAATACAAGACTATAAAGTTTGTTCAATACCATTGGTAACTAGTCAAGTTGACAACGATGGTATTATGTAAGAATGTTGAAAAAATTCTCAAAATTCTCACATGATTCAAAATACAAGACTATAAAGTTTGATCAATATCATTGGAGATGGAGTTTGATAGGAATTTTAATTTATTTAATTATTACTCATCTAAACATATCTTATGTTGTTGAAATCTTTTTTTTTTTTTATGGAGGTCATCCACAAATTCTTTTTTGCTACCCGACACGGGAGCATGAGCCTTCTTGGGATGAACCTCAATGGACCATTGGTCTACTAGTGAAGTTGGAATATTTTTTGATTCATGGTTCTGTCACGAATCCTCTCCTCCAACTACACATTTTGATAAACTTTAATAGTAAAGGAAAATGCATGAACATGTTTTGATATTCGTGAAAGGTATTATCTGCACATTTCCTAAAATATCTGCCAGTTGGATCTAGACATTTATTATTGATGGGAAATATATCTAATAAAGATATTTGAATGGAAATCAAATTTATTCACCAACAAATGGATTAAATGTGCATACATGAAAATTGATTGTCTCTCAGCATAGAACAACTGGCAAAGTTGCACCTACAACCGCCCAACTTTGACTTCACTCACCTTGCATATTATTCACATGGAGCTCTATTTCATCTGCCTAGAATAAATTTGAGAACTAACTCGTAAACTATAGTGACAATAAATTTAATGCATTTATTTCTACAAATTGAATGTATGGGCCTACGTTTGGGGCATCACTCCGATTACCTATGTATTTGATGTCTTGAAAGGGATTCTAGAGGACTGTTATATTGCAGATTTGTGCAGGAGGTGGACATGGGTATCTAGGCATCTCCCTACTTCAAACCCCCCACCAGGAATCAACACAAAGGGTAGGATTCAAAGTATTTTTTTTCTGAAAATGATTTTGTGTTTGATATCATTGGCATCTACTCCTTATCTTATCATATTTAATAATTTCATTAAATTTAGCTATGGATTCATATTGATTTATATGTAAAGTCTTAAAATGGAATATGATGTATTTGCCACAATCTACAAGAGTAGAATGGCTATTTTAGGTGAGATAATTGTATAATACAACACACACCTAAATAGGATTTTTAAATAATGATGTGTCCAATACCCGAGTCTAACAAAATTAATGCATGCAATAACTAAATTTAAACAAAATTTAATATTACGACACATTTACTATTAGGAATCCTTAGTATCTATGCAAATCATGAGAATGCAACATTATAGAGGATGAAACCATAGCAGATGATGTTTATTAGAAGAAATAATGTTTTAAAACTTAAATTTATAAGTTCTTCCCATTAATTTATCCCATCATTGTAAAATGGAAATTCGTAAATAGGAAAATTATTTATTATCAAAGTTATGAGATCCAAAAGATTAGCATAAGAGTAAATCAATTAGACAATATTTTCCCTTCACTTCTCCTAAATATTAGGCATGTTGGTGTGGATGCTAAAATCTGCAAATGGCTAAAATCCTAACACACATAGCATGATTAGTATTTTAAAACAAAGCAAATAGTCAACATCCCTATGAAATAATTCAACATGCCTCATAATGCAATCAAAACAATAAAGGATTAGATAAACTAATTGAAAGCATACAATAAAACATGAAGTAAATCATATCTCATAGTGGATTGGTGCTTATGTGGAAAGAAGCCCTTTCCGAATCCTTGATAAGCGCTAATGATGAAAATTGTTGAAGATGCTATGAAGCGGGAAAAATTAGCTCTCAATTGAAGAGAGTGACTTTGCATGAAGATTGTGTGAGGATTGTTGAAGAATGACCCTTCTATTTATAGAAACTCAAGTTGAAAGAGTGCCCAAAAGAGAGCAATGTGGGATAAAGATTTAGCCAATAAGAAGGAGCCACTTGTCACCTTGTGAGTGGATGGAGGATGTGCAATTTTTGGTCAATGTGCCAATAAATGGGATTAGTTGGCCTTTTCAAATTCAAATTTGGCTTGTTGGAGGGAAAAAAATAGACTTAAATGCCAAGTGGGGGACATGTAAGAGGGGAGTTATTGCCATGTTGGAAGGGACAAGTCAACTTGTTTTGAAATTCAAACTTGAGGGAATATTCTCCAAAGATGCCTTGTTGAGGGAAAATGAGGATTTTATAAATGAATTAAAATGCCTTATTTGTGCAAGTGGGAAAAGCTAGAGGATATGATTGTGATTAGATTAGATTAATCAGGATTAGATTAATTTAGTGAAGGATTAGGTGATTTTGACCCATTTGACTTACATACTTTGATTTATTTAAATCAAAAGGGAGGAATATGAATTTTGTGATTTTAATTAAATAAAGTTTGATTTATTTAATTAAAAGGATGATGTTAGGCTTAATTTAAACAAAGTTGATTTATTTAATTTAAATGGATGACCTTAGGAGATTGAAATTAATGAACTTGATTTACCTGATGAATGGATGAATGTGAATGATGCTAATTTTGTATATCTACATTTTTCCCCTCTTTGAAGTAATGTACTTGCTATGTTGGTTCAAAGAAATAAAAATTTTGTGATCAAAATTCAAAAAAATTCTAATTTTTTTAGATGCCCCAGCGGAAAGAAGTACACTAGTACATTGCCCCCTCGAAAGATCAAGCGAAAAGATTTTATTTAAGGGTCAATCTTGTGATAAAGAGGTTCAAGATGGATGGTTATGATGATGATGCAATTGAGATGTTTTCAAGATGCTTAGAATAACCAATCTATATTATCCTAAACAACTTAAATGATGATATGATGTGATGATGGATGATGCAATAATGCCTATATGATTATGCAATGGATGTTTTATGCAAATGTATGATTTTATGAGATGCTTAGACTAACAGATCTATAATATGATGATGAAAATGCCTGTGAGATGATATGCAAAATGTTGATGGTTTGCGGATGCAAGATGGATGCACTGGTGATGATGATTAACTATTCATGATGTGATGTTAGTGCGGAGAAGAAAAATAAGAAATGAGATGATGACAAGAGAATCCAACAAGCCAAATTTATGAGAGATGATGATGAGAAATGGATGATTTTCTTATCAAGAATTGGGATTTTAAAAGGGCCACTTACCTTATGTTTGATAACACGCATAAGAATGATGCATCAAGGTATAAAGAACCAGGATGGCGTTGCACTTAGTGTGATGAACTTTGACTCAACAAATAGATAGGAGTATTCTTGTTCACACCTGACATACAAAAACCTTGCTAGGGCGTACCTAACAAAGCAAGTATTCACCAAGTTATATTACAAGAATGTCCAACAAGCACAACAGACAAAAAGATAATGATCGATGCCCCATTCCTTTTTCTCTAAGTCACTTTGATTAGACATCATCGAGAGGTCATTGGAATGAGCACAGTAAGATAAATCAAAAGAAAAGATCAAGTACACAAACAAGTCAATGTTCTTCATACCTCTAGCCAAAGGGATTTGTTTTGTTTAGGATAAGAACCAAAGCGATTTCCAAGAGATAATGCCCATTGTAGGTAGGATACATCTTAGGACATGTTAGTGGATGGAAACACATTGTTTTGTTTATCCAAAGTGTTTTTCCAAAAGATAATGCCCATTGTAGGAAGGATACATCCTAGGACATGTTAGTGGATGGTGGCAACTTGATAGGTTTGTTCGAAAGGCTGTTGATACAAGGTCGATTGACATGTTTGCGAATGAGAAAGGTTTGATTTTGATTTTGTGTTTGAATTTTTCTTTTGATGATTGCTATGATTGTTTCTATTTGTGTTGTCAAAGGATGAAGGTGACAATCAGTTTATTATGGATGATTGATTATTTCGAGTGAAAGAGAGATGAGATGGATGGATTTTTTAAAAATATTTGGATGTTTTCGACATTTTTGGAATGTTTTGAGGTTGTTTTTGGTATTTTTGAGATTTTACAAATGTTTTGATTTTTTATTTTTCCAATGTTTTAGGGTTTTCTGAGATTTTAGGAATGTTTTTGGATTTTGTGTTTTTTTTAATGTTTTTGGATTTTGATGTTTTTTGAATGTTTTTGGATTTTGTGTCTCAGGGGCTGATCAAAGATTAGCCTTTCCTATGTTTAAGCTCAGAGACAATGTAGTTTAGATACCATGTTTTTGACATTTTTCTATTTTTTGAATGTTTTTAGATTTTTTATATGTTTTGGATGTTTTTTGGATTTCTCACATGATTTTGACAATTTGGATATGGGTGTGTGTGATGATATTAGTCCTCTATTTGGGATTTTGTTGAAAACCAAGCTAAGGTTGATTGATCAGATTGATGATGATAACATTGTTGAGGATACACAATAATGCAAGGATAGTGTTAAGCAACACAAGGATTGGGATGGATATCCCAAGATGATGACATATTGATTGGATTTGATTAATCAAGAATGATGATGATAAAATTGTTGAGGATGCACAACAATGCAAGGATAGTGTTAAGCAACACAAGGATATCCCGAGATGATGATTTTTTGATTGGATTTGACTGATCAAGATTTTGAAGCTTGGTTTGAAACAAAAGATGTTTTGGATGATTTGATGTGATGTTGAAACACACATTAGATGTGATTGATAGTGATTATTTGGATTGACGTTCAATGAAAGATGAAGACTGATAAGGAATGCCTTCTCGTCAAAATATTCCATGGGCTAGTGCTTTGGACTTTGGATCACAAATTCTTTGATCAATTTGATTTTACATTGGCCAATGTTCGGATCATCACATAAGTTAGAGGATATAGAACAAGATTTATTTCTGAAGCAAGATGTAAATATCTGCCCCTAGTGTCTAGCAATGTATGGAATTCCATGGGTGGATGTTTGGATAGGTGTATGGATGGAGGGATGGAGGGATGGAGGGATATGGATTATGTTGGGATAAGATAAGGTGTTTTAACAGAGTATGCTCATTTGGATAATGCTTCATGGCTCAAATAATGATGGGTAGGATAGGATCAATGAAAATGACCCATGTCAGGATGTCTACCATAAGCAGTTATAAAGTGTGCACCAAAATTTCATCAAGGTCAAGATAATTTGGACTATGGATGCAGATGGATAAAAATGGATTGGATAAATGGTTCATGGATGAATGGATTTATTATGGATAAGATGGATGGAATACTGGATTTATTATGGATACGATAAGACACTTTCACTTGAACTAGCGCACGTAGATGCTCGATTCCACACATGACGCATGTTTGCTAGGTTTTCATCATGGTCTTTCCCAAAGCACCACCGTAGTGGTTTTCACTAGAGGACATTTTTTTATTTTTACTGTTTTCAATCCTTTTTCTAATTTTTTTGGATTTTCATTTATTTATTTTTATTTTTTTGGATTTTTCTAAAAGATTTTAAATTCATGCTGAACCATTTGGTGGTGTTGATGTAGATTCTTCTGTCATGATGTGCCATCGATAGCCTATTTGAAGAAGCTGATTTTCCAAGATACATGCACTTGAATACAATTTTTGATATTCTTGATTTGCTTCAATCAATACCGGAGTTAACTCTGTCTCTATGTGCACATCGTAATAGAGTGAATTCTGAATCCTTATGATGAAAGGTCATTTCCAATACATGGTCAATGTGAGAATTGGATATTATGTGTGGAGGCGTGGATGGAGTGTGTTTAGGGATAAGAGATGGATTGGCTGATAGTTTGGAACTTTTGACTCTCCAAACTTGGGAAGATGAGCAATGATGGGTGGATACAAAAGTGTGCATGGAATTAGGACCAACTACTTGATATACTTTGTACATTGCTTATGAAGCTTTCTTTTTCCTTTGTGGACATCTTTGATGGATAATTTTCCTTTTTTTATTTTTCCCCATAGTTTCTTTGACTAATGCAGTTTGATAGGGATCATCTTTCTTTGTATTTTTTAGTATCCATGTGTATTTGATTTGTCTGATATGGTTATTTGCTTCTTTTTCTTTGATAATTTTCTTTGTGCTTTGATTCAACTCTTTCTTTTCATGTTGGTCCCAATTTATGGTTGGGGTGATGGGTGGATGAAGATTCATGACGTGGCTAGTTGTAGTATTGGCATTAGTTTCATCATAAGGATTCTTTGTGCTCCCTATGTTGACGTTTTCTTGAGACATAGTTGCCCCTAGTATGGTAGTAGTATCACCTTTGTTCCTTGATTCTTCTTATTTTGAGATGTCTTGTTCAGTAAGAACTCTCTAATAAATGACCACTACATATGGCATTGTTTCCATTTGGTGCTCTGTTGGCTCTAGGATATCTTTTTCTGTCTGATCTGCTTCCTTGAGTGGATAATGTTGGATATCTTTATTCATGATGTCCTTAGTCTAAGTTTGGGATATATCTAATCCTAATGTTGAAACTCAATTTGACTATAGGAATCAATAACCTACTCTTTTTGTGTAATAATATTAGGAGTAAAGGAATCCTATTCTAAATGAAGATCATCTACCTGTCTATCCACAAAAAGCATCTCATGGGTAGATGGAGGAGTAAGTGCTATGTGGATATGATCATATTGTATAGATAGGAGACTGTCCATTAGATTATTGTAGTATCATGGAGATACAAATTCTTGATCTTGAATGATTTCAAATTTGTTTTTGACATGCTTTGGATCAAGTTCTTGACATGGGTCAGTTTCAAAGGATGGATTTCTTACAAAGGGTTCTTGGACATCATCATTAGGCATGGTAAGTGGTGAACAATATCCTCTTGATCTTTGAGTGTTCAGTTAAGGATTCCTTCAATATCCGTAATCATGAGGTAAAAGGGAGTCAACATGTCTTGGAAATGACCATTGCTAGACTTTGGTGAAAGATGTTGGTCATGCTTTGGAATAAATTCTTGAGATATGTCCTATAACTCATCAGGTGATGTAGATACATTTTCAACATGATCATTGGTCAATGGGTCATGCATTATGTCAATAGCATTAAATAACTCTAACACTTTGGAAATAGATCACAAAAAAGTGGCTCTTGATGTATGGTGAGTTGATCATCAGATGGAGTAAAAACATCTTCAATGTGCTCATCAATTGAGAGATTTTGAACCTTGTTTTCAACAATTGTGTTAAAGAAATTGTCAATGTCTTCAACAATAGGGTCAAGTGATGTTGACCTTTCTTGAATTGGATCATTGTTGGGTATTGTTGGTGTATTTTGATCATGATTGAAAAGTGACTCTCGATGTATGTTAATTTGATTGTTGGATGAGGTGGAAACATCTTCAAGGTGTTCATTGATGGATAGATCTTGATCATTGTCCCCAATAGTGATTATCTTTTGATCAATAAGGTCTTGGATGAGATTTTTGAGAATACAACTTGATGTTGCATGTCCCTTTGTTTTGTGAAAATCACAATGGTGCTCCTTGTTATACCCAAGTGGTTTAACTAGGGGTTCTTTATAATTACCATAGATGGGGAGCTTGATGTGATTTTCTTGTACCAATTGTTGCAGGACCGATTCGATTGGTCTCCCTAGTGGTGTGTATTTTCTTTTGTTACCTTGTGAGACTTACACTTTGAATTGACCTTGTAGTGATTGATCTTTGAGATGTGGTGATTGATCTTCAAGATGTGGGGGTTGAATTTTTTGATGTGGTTGATATTGATATCTGACTTCTTGACATTGGATATATTGTTCTTGATGTGGTTGTGGACATAACTCAATTCTTTGATGACATGGTTCAACCAATGATAGAGTGTATTGATTTTGGAGTGAAGATATCTCTTGGCTCAATAATTCAATTATTTTAGCATGTGAAGCAAGTTGTTCTAGCGAAATTTGATCTTGATTTTGAATTTGACTCCATTGATTTGGCTTTTGTTCAAGCAGATTTGGGATGTACATTTGTGGTATTTGCATGAGATCATGGACAAATTGATTTTGGACAATGTTCTAATTTGGGATGATGTTTGGATTTGGCATTATGGATTGAAGTTGAACATTGTTTTGGTTGGGAATCCCATTGCCTTGATTTAGGTAACTTTGATTTTTCATGGTGTTACCTTGACTTGGACTAATACATGGAGTTTTCAACATATTGTTTGGACGTTGGACAACATTTGTATGATTTTCAAACATATCCATCCCAAAGTTTTCCAAGTGTGGATTTAAAATATTCATGTTTGGTAAAGTTGTACTTGGTACATTCACATTTGGCATGCAGGGATTTGATGGGATGATGTTGTTTGTTTGAAGGCTCCTGCATTGGGTGTTTGGTTGATAGATTTGTAGTTTTGGACTTGGATTTAAATCTACCATCAGGAAAGGTGTTCCAATATTTTCACTAGGAATACTCACATTTGTTGTACCATTGAGGTTTGCGAGAGATAGCGATCCCATGTATGGATTATATAAATGTAATTTTTGATAATCAATTGGCATTGTGAGGCTTTGAGAATTTGGTTGGTTTAGACCATTCATGATGTATGGATCAAGTTTATATTCCATGTTTGTCTTGTGTTGAGGTCTAGTTCAGACCATAAAATAAGGATCAATTTTCAAGAATGTAGGATGTGAACCTCTAATTCTTTGGATTGATCTAAAATCTAGGTACAAAAAATAAAGTCTAAGATTTTAAGGATCAAAAGGATGGTGATGAGATATGAAAGATGGATGATTGGTGAATGATTGGAACTCTTAGAAAACCTCGAAGAGGATACTAAACTTTAGGACTTGGATTGATGTTTGATTTGATTTGGGATCAGTTTGATTTGGATAGTGAACTCATAAACTCTAAGAGGTTGGATGTTGTCCTAGAGTAAATTTGTCCACAAGATGCTAATTTGACTAAATGTGTAAACAAGGATTCATCTAAACATAGCTACCCAAACAAGATGATTTTGCATTGATCTAATTTTGGATTTTGGATAGTGAACTCATAAACCACAAGATGTTGGATGTTTATCAAGGGATAGATTTGTTCACAAGGATAGATAATTTGACTAAATATGTGGAGAAGGATTCATCTACACACATCTAGTCAAATGAAATGATTTTGATTTGGTTCAAATGATTTTCCCAAAGTTTAGGATGAGGGATTTTTTCCAAGATTTCCAAGAGTTGATGATGAGATGATTTTGATTTTGATGTTTGGTAGATGGATGAAAGTTTGATTTTGATCCTAATTGACTTAGAGAAACTTTGTTTACTAGACCAAGATATTGAAGATCATGCTTTTCTCTAAGAATAGTTCAAACCAAAAGACCAATGTTTACTTGAAAGATGATAAAAAGATAAACAAGCACATGTGTGGGGTTTAATTTCAATTAATCTTGTTTAATGACTTCTTTTTACCAAAAGCACACTCCTGATTATGTTTCAAACTAAATGTCCAATGTCTTCACCTCTTTTTGTCCCACAAAGTGCTATGTGGAAGTTCCAAGAAATCAAGACAATGGTTGCCTATGTTGACCTTAGTAAGAGAAAATTAAGATGTAAACCCAATTACTTAGAAACCTCTAGAAATGTAATCCCTAGGGTAAGAAATAGCTCTTGGGTTTTGTCAAAGGTATTTTCTCTAACCAAGGGGTTTGAAATTTGATTTTCTTGTTGAATGTGTGTTTCCCAATGTTTTCTAACAAGAAAAGTGTTTTGTAACCAAGAACAAGCACAACCTTATGGATATGAAAGACAATATTTGTTGAGTCCCCACTTGGACAAGTCTAGCTACACTTATCTTTAGTGAATGGTTAGATGATTGACCCCATAGGCTCCCCTCCATGACACTCACTTATACATGGCAGCCAAGCATCAACGCCATGAAAATCCCATGGCATGCTTTCCCTTTCTACTAAAGACCGTAAAAGTGTGGGGTGGCTTCAGAATGACCATTCTTGTACCAACAAATAGATAGGGATTTTGACCTTTCTAAAACAAGGGTTTTAGTTTGGACTTTCCGTTCGTAGGAGTTGACCCAACATGGCAAGATACCATTGTTTCCCTTCTTTTCGGAGTCAACCGCATGATATTGGTGTTTATTCCAATACCCACATTTATATCCCAGCTGGAAATACTCTTGGCTTTAGAGTGTTACTGATTGAGTCTTTCCCTTGGGTGAGTACTTTTTTCCCAAGGTAGGCCCTCTAAGATAAACAAAAGTGAGCAAACATATTCATAGTTCAATCAACCTTCATTTAGAAACAAAGGGAGAACACATGCAATAGGTTTGCTCACACTTACAAAGTGTTTTCTTTAATTTTAAACCCAAAATGAAGTGTGGAGGTGATCACTTTATTCCACCCTAAGACCATCAACAAACCTTTTGATTCTCAAGATTTCCGTGAGGCGTGAGAGAAGTGCATACAACTTTTTAATAGCGTTATTTTGAGTAAGTAATCACAAAAAAAAGTTGCACATGTTCATTTTAAGTCCACAAAGCAATGATTTTGATTCTTTTTAAAGCACCAAAAGAAATGTGAAAACTTGCCTTGTTCAATTGTTAACTCTGAAAATAAACTTTTGTAAGTTTTTCCTAAAGTTCATTTTAAGTTCCTTGTCACAAAAAATGAAAGCTTTCAAGAGTTGTTCTTCTTAGAATCCAAAAAGTAAGTTGGTTCAAAATAGAAAACTAAAGCATATAACGAAAGTCTTAAGCATTCATAAATGCTTTTTTGATTTTGAGTTTTAGGGCTTCAATCCTCCTTGCCTCCAAGATTTGTTCAAGATCGCTTTGATTATCTTTCAATGTTGCAAATCCATTACGTGAATGAAATCCCTCCTGCAAGATAAAACAGAAAAATATCCAAGAATCAAGTTATTTAATTCAAGTCGTTTTAAGCATTAACTTCAAATAAAAGAACAATTTTATATGAAGAGACTAATGATTTTTTTTGAACTGATAAATGAAGCCTTAATAAGAATCCTACTTTCAATGGTTTGTTGCTCATCTAGTCTTCGTAATTAGATAAATTTTGCTTCTTCTTCCCATTAATGTTCACACCATAAAGACTTTAAATCATGTACAACATTCTTTGGACAACAAAAGTAAATACATAATAAAGCTTGAAGAACACTATAGTCAGTATTCAATGCAATTTAACAAAGCTCGAATTCCCCCTCTTCTTTTTTACATTCACCCTGAACAACCAATGATTAATGAGGGCAGAAATATTAAATGCAAAGGATCAAAACTAACCAAACTACCAAAAGAGAACAATAATCAAAATCCTTTAAATTCTTCAATTTCTTCTTCCTTTTTTTTGTGAAATTGGCCCCCTTTTTTTTGTTTTACCCTTTTACTGTTGGTGAGTTGGATAGCTTACCTAGATTGACTTAGAATGTGGATAAGGAACTTTAAGAAAGAAAAAGGCACGTTTTCTTACCTTGAGATTCAAAAAGCACGTTTTTTAATTAGAAATGTAGGAGACCTATTTTGATGCAATGTTCTCAGTAACAAATTGAGTTATGATCCAAAGAGTGAGATTCAAAAAGGCATTCCCAGCTAAAAGATAGAACAAGCAATGTTGATTTCTATCTTTTTGTTAACACACCTCGCTTGCAGATACCTATTATTGGGAATAGACTAAAAAAAAAAAGATATGAGCAAGCCAAGTCATCAACGGTTTATTGCCTCAACAATCAATCAAAAACTTGCTCACAAATACTTGGCAAGGAAAATGAATTAAAAAAAAATGGAGGAGAAATTTAAGCCAACAACAACTACTTTCCTTTCTAATCAATTAGCCAAAGCTTGCTCAGAGATACCCAGCAAGGGAAATGAGTTGAACAATTAAATCGACGAACAAGTTAACTCATTAACAGTTTTTCGTCGAATCAGTCAATCAACTGAAACTTGCTCTCATATAATCAGTAAGGGACACAAATTTAAAAATCAAACTGATGTACAACTAAATTCATCAGAAGTTGGTGACCTCAATAATCAATCAATGGTTGTTGAGATTAGAGCTGTAACGTCTAGAACAACTAGACTGATGTCAACACTGGCTTTTAATGTATTAATGCTTGTTTTCTTGGGTGACACCTTCGTGGACTAACTCCTTGTCATGAATGTCAAATGGTCAGTAATATTTTTTGAAATCTGCATATATTATACCAACATTCCTACCATACTGAATACTGTAGCAAATTAAATAGCAACAAACCTAGACATGAATATCAGATCTTCCAAACATAAAGGCTAAATCATAGGCTGCTAGGTGCACATATTTCCATCGCATTTACCCACATGCATTGAATCAATATTGAAGAGATACAATGAGTTTTCCTTTTTGCACAACCAATCCTTCATGAGAAAAACATAATTAAATATAGAAAAAGGCGATATTGATTATGATACCAATTCAACGTTGCATAATACCAGTCTCTAAAGTAATTTCACCATAGTAATATTGCAATTTAATCAACTTACCAGCTTGGCAAATATATTGAAGGGAATTATTGCACATGGCAATCCAAATTCTCCATAACGAACGATGATGGCATGACAGCTTTGCCAAATTTTGGCCAACAATGAAAGCAGTATTTACCGGGTATGTGTAGGATCATCATGGAAAGAACATGCCCTTAAGTGGCAAAAATTTCAAAAAAATCAAAGTTAGGAAACTTGACGCTAAAATTTGAATAAGTTATATATATTATTTCAAAAATATGTAAGAATAGAATCTTTAGAAAATTGAATGTAGTTTCTAAACTACTAAGCTTATTTAGAAAGAAAAAAAATCTATTTGGTGAAAATTTGAAATTTCAATGCAGTAGTACTTAAATTTCAGGGAAAAAATAAGAAATAGGTGTTTGTCTGACCACCCTAACCACAATAAAATGATGATATTTTTTTATAATATTTTAGATATAAGTAGAGGACTCATGTCTCGATGTGATGCACTTCTTTTATAATTTTTTTCCAAGTAAATAATTAATTAGGAACTTTTTATTACAAATTTTAAAAAATATAAAAACTCGTATGTCTAACCACCTTAACCTGGTGAAAACTTCATGAAATTTATTTTTTCTTTTTTTAATCCTATAGTATACAAAGCATAGAATTTGACGCATGTTTCAGATTCAAAAAATGTGATACCGTTTGAAAGCTATAGATATTTTTCAATCAGCCTATCGATAAGGACTTTAGTCATAATTCAAATAGAAAATTAATAATAATTATTTATTAAATTCAAAGTGAAGCATAATTTAAATTGGTGGAAAGATGAGAATCTCCTTTAAAAACCCTTTTCGTTTCATCAAATTTGGGTTAAAAAAAAGTCATTAGCCACATACCCTACACATACCCATCATATTGCCACTTTTTGGCCCATCATGATCCTGCACATACCCTACTGTCTTTGTAAAGAACGTTTTACAATGCTCCTTGGCGTGAACCAGCAGTTGCATCCTTCTTCAAATGATAAAGTAATGACATATACCTTTGTTTCCAATAATAATAAGATACACTACAAGCAGTTGAGTAACTCATCACCACAACAACTTCAACCTCAGATGGTCAGCATTAATGATGTGATATATTGGGACAAGGCCGACAGATCTGAAAGAAAATAAATCATGGGTATCGATAGCGATTTGAAAGCATGAGCAATAAATACCATGAGGAACCTAGCATACGCTAAGTATAAAGGAGCTGGCAGTATTAAAGATAATACTGTCACCATCAATCTGGAAGATATGTATGTGAATATGATATAAACACATGAACTATTTGATGAGTTGTCTCAAAGAGACATGGTATGCTCATGCCAAAAATGGGTGCTTTGGAATAAGGTATTGATATCCAGAAAAAAGGATAATGGAAGTGGATTTTCAGCTGAAATATTCTTGTAAATGCTTTGGTAGGCATGTATGCAAAATGCGGAAGCACAGAAAAGGCACATGAACCTATTGACAACGAGACATAGACAAGGTGTGTGAACTATTTTGACCAAAATCCTCAAGAAGATGGGGTCTCTTGAAATGCACGGATTGTTGGGTACACACAGATTGGATTCATTGAAAAGGCCTTAAAAACTTTCAAGCAACTACATTTGGTGTATGAAGGAGACAACAGGTAACAACTTTCAAGCAAATGCATTTGGCAGGTGAAAAGCTAACAACAATAAATGATAAGGAAGAAAGAAATCTTTCACACTTATGCAATTTGAAGCTTTGAATTCATGCCCAACCACTTAAAAAGAACTTTCAAATTGATGCAATCTATAGGTGTAAGACTAGTGACCACAATCTTGACAGTGCTAGCCATACAATGCCAAACTTGAATGATGGTGAGTTCTGATTAAAAAAACCTCAAAATCTCCTGTAGACATCGCCCATATATTCATTATGCAGCCACCATCTTATGCCCGATTCACTCAAGTGAGAAGGAAACCTTTCTTGCCATCACGTGGGCCCACTTGGAATAAGTTTGTTTTCATTTGGGGTACCATTCAAGCCAAAATAAATCCACTGGGGATTGTGAAAACAAACCTATCTTTAAAAATGCCTGTATGCCAATGGAAATGTTGCTTTTGTAGAGCTAAGGTGTTATAAGGAGGCAAGTTGGCAAAAATAGTTTAATGCGTGAATGGAAAAATACTAAATTTTCCAATGAAAGGCAACAGGCACACAAAGCTTGAAGGGTTATCTTGAACATAAATGATGATTTAGCAATAACATATAGGGCACACAATGTAGTGGTTTCTAAAGCTTGATGTTGATAAACACGTTCAATAAGTCTTTGAATGACATAGGAACAGAGATGAAAAACTTTAATTTCTGATAATATGCATTAACATTCTCATATTTGAAATGCCTTTAAGACAAGCAAGGATCTTATATTCCTATCAATATGAATAGAAACAAAAGATGTATAAATCAACGCTTGAATAGAAGAAAAGATTGTATATTTGTATTCAATGCATACAAAATCTAGAAACACAAGCAACATGTTAGATTTTTTATTTTTTTTAAAGCCCTCCTTCTAGCGCCATTTTGTGGATGCTAAAATCTACAAATGGCTAAAATTCTAACACACAAAGCATGATTAGTATTTTAAAACAAAGCAAACAGTCAACATCCCTATGAAATAATTCAACATGCCTCATACAGCAATCAAAAAATAAAGGACTAGATAAACTAATTGAAAGCATACAATAATACATGAAGTAAATCATATCTCATAGTGGATTGGTGCTTCTATGGAAAGAATCCCTTTCCCAATCCTTCATAAGCTCTAATGATGAAGATTGTTGAAGATGCTATGAAGTGGGAAAAATTAGATCTCAATTGAAGAGAGTGACTTTGCATGAATATTGTGTGTGGATTGTTGAAGAATGAGCCTTCTATTTATAGAATCTCAAGTTGAAAGAGTGCCCAAAAGAGAGCAATGTGGGATAAAGATTTATCCAATAAGAAGGAGCTACTTGTCACCTTGTGAGTGGATGGAGGATGTGCAAGTTTTGGTCAATGTGCCAATAAATGGGATTAGTTGGCCTTTTCAAATTAAAAATTGGCTTGTTGGAGGGAGAAAAAGAGACTTAAATGCCAAGTGGAGGACATGTATGAGGGGAGTTATTGCCATATTGGAAGGGACAAGTCAACTTGTTTCAAAATTCAAAATTGAGGGAATATTCTCCAAAGATGCATTGTTGAGGGAAAATGAGGATTTTATAAATGAATTAAAATGCCTTATGTGTGCAAGTGGGAAAAGCTAGAGGATGTGATGGGTGATTAGATTAGATTTATTTAGTGAAGGATTAGGTGATTTTCACCCATTTGAATTACATACTTTGATTTAATTAAATTAAAAGGGAGGAATATGAATTTTGTGATTTTAATTAAATAAAGTTTGATTTATTTAATCAAAAGGGTGATGTTAGGCTTAATTTAAACGAAGTTGATTTATTTAATTTAAATGGATGACCTTAGGAGATTGAAATTAATGAACTTGATTTACCTGATGAATGGATGAATTTGAATGATGTTAATTTCGTATGTCTACAGTTGGTATGGGTACATCCTTATGGCAATATTTTTTATGCGATGAAATCAACATCCCATTGGAATTGTGAGAAAAGAAGATTCAAATTAAAATCATCTCCCCACAATTTCCTAAACTTTAGGCTAATAAAACACATATTCTTCTTTAAGCCTAAATACTAAGGAATCGTGAGCAAAGAAGCTTCAAGTTAAAATCATCTCTCCACAATTTCCTAAACTTTAGGCTAATAAAATGCATATTCTTCTTTAATCCTAGATACTAGGGAAGAAAGTAACCACATATTCTTCTTTAAGCCTAAATACTAGTGAAGAAAGTTACCTTTAGTGGAATCTTTCCTTTAAAAAGAGGAAAAGAATAGTAGGTGTTAATATCTTTAAAGAAAATGTTAGTTAATATATTTTTTTAACTTTTTCTTTTTGATGAACTTTTTCAAATATTCTATTTAAATGAATTGTACATGTTAATACTTTAAAGAAAACGTTAGTTAATTTTTTTTACTATCTTTCAAGATAAACTTTTTCAAATATTCTATTTAGATGAATAGTACATGTTAATATCTTTAAAGAAAAGGTTAGTTAATATTTTAACTTTTCAAGATGCATTTTTTTTCAAATATTGCTTTTAAGGGAATATTTATAGGAAGATAAGTTCTTTTAGTATAATATTTATTTTTAAAAAAATGTAATTGTTATCTAGTGTGGTTAGGCTTTGAAATTTTCAATAGATTCGATCTAAAGATAGCATTAATCCAAAACCATGTAATAATATCAATAAAATTTTGTTGATTATAGAGCTTATAAATTAAAATAAAATAAACAATTAAATAAAAGTTTCCTAATCATTTATTAGTATTGCTCCTTGATTAGCTATATTGAAGCATACAAGTTTTTTCTTGATCCTAGTATGTCTTCTATCAACACATATTTGATCTAGACTCTTCTTCAAATATAGAGAAAATGAAACCTCTTTTTACCTAGAAGTAATCTTCTATTAAGAATAGACAACATAATAATTTCACCGAGTAGCCCTAGTTAAGTGTTGGATAAGTATTTTATTACATTACACAATATAGTCATTGCAATTTTCATTTCCTAATGCTACATAAACTATCTAGACAATAGAGATATGATTTTTGAAAAGATAGGGATTGCTCCTTGATTGGCTATATCGAAGCATACAAGTTTTTTCTTGATCCTAGTATGTATTCTATCAACACATATTTGATCTAGACTCTTCTTCAAATATAGAGAAAATGAAGCCTCTTCTTACCTAGAAGTAATCTTCTATAAAGAATAGACAACATAAGAATTTCACCTAGTAGCCCTAGTTAAGTGTTGGATAAATATTTTATTACATTACATAGTATATTCATTGTAATTTTCATTTCCTAATGCTACATAAACTATCTAGACTATAATAGAGATATTATTTTTGAAACGATGGGTAATAAGCCTCACAACAATGCTCAAAGATATTTAACTGTAAGGATTCTTGCATAAATCTAGAAAGGGAAGTAGGGAATAATATATGTTATGAAATTTCCCAAAATAATACATGTATTTGATTTAAGTTCATCACTTATTTTTGTTTCATGGGATTTCTCTTGTGAATGGATATGGTTTAGTTACTGAATAAATGGTTAAATAATTATTTTATTCTCTATGACACTTATTAAAAATTCTTGATTGATGCTTGTTGATTTCTTTAATCATCATAGGTTTTAATAACCTAAGGAATGTTGTTAAACATTTCCATGCATTATGATTTCTCTTTTCCTTTATTAAGATTAAGTATGTTAGATATAGATTTGAAACCAATCAAAGAAGGAAAACAAAACCAACAACATTCGGTATTAACGGTGCCTCTGGCTCACATTTACGGGTAAAGCCATCGTGCTTGAGCTACTGCATCTATAGCCTAACACAGCTACAATAACAACATATGTGGAATCATCCCTATAAATCACCAAGGAGAAATAAAGAACATTGGTTAATTTAATCCAAAGGGAGGGAAATCCTCTTTGGATTGATAATCTAAAAACATAAAAAGAAAACGAATTAAATCCACTAGTGACAACCTAGAAAACCAAACTTAGAAATTTTTCTATGGTGCAAATGTAATATGATTATGTGGAATATTTATTATGAAATCATTTAAAATAGGTCAAGGGTGACAAATATTAATAGGAAATAGGTTAGAAGAATGTTGTTAGGTAAACAAACAATGGTCAAATCAACCATTTGTTATTTTTGCTTCCCTTCGTGGGTAGCAACTGGAGAGGAACTGTCTAGGGGAAATAAAAACCCTAGAAAGGGTTGCGTACTCACTTTATAACAATTCATATAAACATAGTCTAGAAAATAGAACTACATATTTTATGCCTTGATCCCGTTTGGAAGCAAGGTATGTAGGTAGTTTGGGAAATGAAGGATGCTCCCAGTACTTAGGAATTTGGGAATGGGGTTTAAGGTTAGAGAGATCACATAGATAGTTATAAGAGATAATCAACTAAAATATATACAAATATACTCAGAAGAATCTCGTATGGATTGCTTGATTCTCTGAGGCCCTTAAGCAAAATTCTTAGGCGGGTTTCAAGCCTAGAATTATGATTTACATACCCCTTAGGATTACAACCTCGATAAACTCCCAATAGGTAGTGTGGTCATCAAGGAAGCAACTCAGGATCCGGATGATCCTGATGGGTCCAAGACTCTGGCTAGAGCACATACCTATCATATGATAGATTTTTTCCTCGTTTAGGTGGAGGCCTATTATGATTATATGAATAGATGTATTCCTATTCCATATGAATAGATGAAGTGAATTCATGTTCCACATGAATAGATGATATACCTATCTCGTATGGATAGAATTTCCTTTGTATACTTGTAAATGAAAACATGAACAATATATATATAGTAGTGTTTTGGGTTAGAATTAATTGGGTCCTTACATGTGGTATCAGAGTGAGATTCAAAAACTAGGGCTTGAGCTTACTACGACTCATGCAATTGAAATATATATTTTAGAATTTATAGAAGCATCCTTTCTCAAACCTTAGAATAATACTAACATGAGAATACTTAAATAGGAATTCTAAATGCCAAGGGGAAGAGAAACTCGAGTTAGTGTCAGCCGAAGGCCAAAGGGGAACAATGATGATGAATCATAGGCTCAGGGAAGGGATAAGGATGGGATTGAAGCAATAATAGAACTATTAACGAAACAAAGAGATAAAATAAACTCCCTGGAGAAAACGGTACAAGAACTTCGAACAAGACAAGATAATATCAAAAACATAGTTGAACTTGAGATTGAAAACCCTCTTGAAGGAGATAATCTAGAGGAGAACATAATGAATGTTATTGCACCTATGAGGGAAAATCCTATTCTAGAATTGACTATGGACTTGAAGAAAATCACACCTCCAAAATTTGATCGGAAACAACTAAGAGAAGGCGCAAAAAACTAGCTTTATAAAATGGAAAAGTATTTTATGTTAAGGGATTTCAGTGAAATTACTAAGGCCTTATGGGGGTCCTACCAACTAGTTGGTGAAGCAGCTAGTTGGTGGACTAATGTGGAGGAACAAAATAAGTACACCAAGGAAAATATAGAATGGGAAGAATTTGTTGAACATTTTTTGTAAAAGGTGTCTACCATAATTATTTTTTGATGAGAAGATGACCAAGTTTCTCAACTTTCACCAAAAATCTTTGACATTTCAACTATATTGGGATAGGTTTTCCAAACTACTAAAATATGTGCCAATATATCAACAAGATGAAAAGAGCCAAACTAGGAAATTCATTTTGGGACTAAATACCAACATAGGGGTAGAGGTTGACATGCATAGACCAGAAGGTGTGAATGAAGTACTAGAGAAATAATTGAAGAAAGAAAGGAAGTTACAAGATTTAATATCCACAAGACAATCTTTCAGGAGTAATAATTTCAAGAGGAAACATGAATTCAAAAGGAACCAAAACTACAACAAGAACCTAAGGAACAATTCATTAGAAAGAAAACCACCTCCAATTTAGAATCAAACGTACAATGGGAATAATGCTAATAGAAAAAAATTCAACAAAAATGAACCAAGGAGCTATAACAAGCGAACAAATCAACCAAGGCTCAATGAAGCAAGCAATAACTAACCTAAAAATCCAATGCAACGAGGACCACTAGGTGGACGTTTCATGTGTGGAGGGAATCATTTTGCTAGAGAATGTCCAAGGATGAAAGGTTATATGAGACCAAATCAACCTCAGAGGGGACCTCCACAAAGGATTCCTGCAGTAGCAAGAAATCAATGCAGTCGATCCCAAAATGTGCCCATAGAGACTATAGGTACACTCTTTGGAAAACTAGTCTCAATTCTCGGTAAGTACACCAAGATGGTTCCCAAAAAAGGGGCTTAAGTGGCCACTTTTTTTCTGAAATCAAGAAATACTGACCTTGGACGTGAAATTGAGGATAGCTACACTCAAAATTTTTTGATAGAACAAAAACAAGGACCGCAGTGCTCCGAGTCTACTTTCTAAACTACTAATTTATTTTGAAAATGGTTGAGATTAAGGGGTTCAAAAGAGGGACACACACAAACTACTGTTGTTTCTGTCAAAAAAACATAACATAGCAACTCTTGTGTGACCCGAGCACAGTGGACTTTTTTTAAGTATTTTTAAAATTGCTCTGGTCAGAAGTTAGATAACAGTATGTAGTAAGGACTAGATATTTTCTGATAATTTTTTAATGAATATTTGATTTTTTATTAATTTTCTAAGTGGGCACTTCCTAAAAAGCAAAATTTTGGCCGTGCTCCCCTCAAATTTTTGAAACTAAAGATTTTCTAAAATTTTATTTTTTAAATTGTAGAATGGAGTCTAGTTTCTAAAAATATAATTTATTTCAAATTTTGATGAATGGTTAATTTATAGCGAAAAAAATACCAAACACTGCTTTTTGAAGAAAAACGGACATACAATCAAAAGAAATTATGGATGAAAATTTTAACATTGTTAGAAAGTGAAAAAAATTACATCGTTGGAAAGCTAATAAAGAACCTAACATTACCCATGTCTTCGATTTTCTTGATATTGAACCAGATGCAATCTTGATGGTGAGCACGAACCCGATTATGTGAAAATTTGTTGAATTTGGAAAAAAAAACGTCTCTGGTCTTTGCGAATGTCCTCCAAGCTTTTGGGTTGGTATTCCAAGGAAAATACCAAAGCTAAGGCTCGGGGATTTCCAATGCAAAATATAACGCGTGCGCATTATAATGTGCACGCGTTATGTCTTCCTTT